>CM070567.1:29110903-29304356 GCA_036346405.1 Phyllostachys edulis | reverse complement strand
GGCGGTTACTCCGAATAAGCGGCGCCTCATCACCTCATGCTTGAGCGCCGTTAGTAATAATCACCGGTGTATTAACTCCTCCATAATAAGCTCCATGACTATATACGAGAGATGATGGAGTATTACGTGTTATTACTCATGAGAATAACGGCGTATGATGACTATTTGAATCCCTTAATCAATAAGACCCACTTATGCGTAGGTTTATTTGATCATAAGGTGGTAAGTAGTGACCTAGTCGTAGAAGAACTTCGACCATGAGGTAGTCGTAGCAAGACTTACGACTATTGGGGTAGTCGTAGCATAACTTACGACTATGGGGGTGGTCGTAGAAGAACTTCGACCACCCATTAAACTCTTCCTCATAATATTAAGAAATACACTCGGGGTCTACATAACGTCATATTTACCTATAATAAGAATTATAGATAAAAGATAAAATGAGGATTATTATATCCTCGTCATCTAGCCTGACTTCAAGTGAAAGCAACTTACTTGGTAAAGGAGTTATAGATGGTTATTCGAGAGGATCGTATAAAAATAGTCGAAGGAAAAACTCTTGATTGTATACTACTTTGACGAAATATGCTTGGTCAAGAAAATTACCTACAACTATCAAGTAGTCGTAAAAGCATTCCCTACGATCACGAGGTGGTGCGTAGTATAGTGTCGGAAGAAAGAACTTTCCGATTATCATTTCCTTTGGTTGAAAAGATCTAACCAAGGAAGTAATTTAAACTTGAGGTGTAAGCATAAACTGATTTTCTCAAGCGGACACCAGGGAATCTCAAGCGGCCGATTGCTTTATGCTGTTGAGCGGTTCGAGGCGGTGGCGACCCTTGGAATGTCATGCCTCCGGCTCAAAAGTCTGTGATTATAAATACTCCTTTGGGGGTAAAACCTAAGATCTTACCTTTCCCCAAATCATTCTCTTGTTCATCAAGTTCTTGTCTTCTCTGCCACCAACTTCGATTGAAAATCTCCTCTTCACGAGAAAAATGGTGGGAGAGTTTCGAATGGGCGAGTCGGAGATGGATCTGGCGAAGATGCAAACCCTTGTCAATCTTTGGGAAGATTCGAGAGAGTTCTTGTGGAGTGGTTCGGCATAGCAACAATGGCCGTCGGGGAGGAAGGACAAATCCTCGTCTTCGGTCGTATTGTGAGTGTGGTCTTGATTACTGCTCACCCTTTCTCCTGCTGATACTCGAGCATTTTAGAGTGGAATTGGTGAACCTTGGTCCTAATTCCATCACCATCTTTGGCGTATTTGTATATCTGTGTGGGCGTGCACAGGAATTCAGCGGATCTTGAGCTTTTCGATATTTCTATGGAATGGCTCGACAATGCAGGATAATTTGGAAGTTGTGGTTTGAAGCTCCATGGCGGGAAGTCGAAGGGTATATTCGGATGTTCACTCGGTCCTCATGGCGTTGTGGAGAAAGAGGTGGTTTCTTTGGAAAGTCACCTCAGAAGGCGATCTTACTTTTCGAAGGAAGAATTGCAGAGAAAAAACTTCACGGGATTCGACTCCCGGGATATCAATCAGTGCCCCTATATTCAAGCCATCAAGGATTTGAAAGCGGAGGGTTGTTGGATGGCATGTGGTGAAGGATTTCATCACCGTCGAATTAGTCCTTTGAAGAAGCGAGTGCCTCCTATGGGGAGGTACAGAACCAAAAGGCAGACCGGGGACTACGAGGGAGGTAAGTAGTTTTTCGACTTAGCTCTCGGTTTGGTCTTTACGCAAAGTTGTTTAAAGAATGCCTTTATCTATTTGAGCAGATCTTTCACGGCGGAGATTGGCGTTAGAGTCGAGACTTCGTTTTGAAAGCCTCCACCACTTAGTGTGGCGGTTCCTAAGATCCTTGCGGTCGTATCCATGAGAGGAAAGGATGGTTAGTCTAAAGGTAATCGGTAGTTGATTTTATCCTTAGAACTTTATAGTCGTAGAGAAAGAACTTATGACTAGAGAAATATTGTAGAAAAACTTACAACTTAGTAGTGGTAGTAGAAAATCTTACGATTCGAGGAAAGGTCGTGAAAAACTTACGACTTGATCTTGAGTCGTAGAAGGTCTTACGACCCGTTAGTAATTCTTCTTTTACTGTTTTGCTTTCTGAAAGTATGTATGGAAAATCGTCGGGACGACGAAAATTATCTTGATAACCATCGGTGCTGAGAGTTGACAAAGACAAAGGCTCGGCTCCTCCAGTCAAGAGGCGTCGACTTACAAGAGCGTGACAAGGGAGGACAAGCTCGAGTTCTAGCCCTTGACCGGATCCTCTGCAAAACTGTGGCAAACATAGCCGTAGTTGAGCGAGGGTTGAAGCGGTGGTGAGGAGGTGAAGCGGTGAACCTCTTAAGCGCAAACCTCGCAAGGCCAAGGTACCCTTCTATTATGACAAAAAAAAATCTTTCGCGGTTTACGCCAACCACGGTTTTGTCGGGGCACCTAGAAAAGGAGATCTGGAAAGATTTTATGTCTTTTGTGAAGGACAATGCCGCTCGTGAGCCTTTGGTGAAGCGTATTTGCTCTTAGAGTGGTCGAGGCGATCTCGGCCATCAGGAATCGAGGAAACGGAGGAGTGGTTCTGTCCAAAATCCACGACCGGACATGGTCGTGGTAAAACTATTCTTCAGCAGAACTCCGACCAAGCGTGGTGCGTGAGAAGAACAAATCTTCTGTTTGGGAAGGTGACTCCAAAATTCCCGTTTACAAAAGACTTGGCGGTGAGAGGTGGCATTGGCGAATGCCAAACAAACTAGAGGAATCATGTCGTGTGGGTAAAGTGTACAACCTCTCTGAGTAAAACTATTGAATAGCCGTGTCACGATCATGGGCGTCTTTGGCAAAGACCACTCAAAGTTAGACTTGGTTTTGTTTTCAAAGACTTTGATAAACTGGTTTTGGGATTTCCATCCCTTGGGTTTTGGCAGGAAGCCTTGTGACAGGAGGGTATCCTTCTCCATCTTGATGATGAATGTTATCCAACTGAAAACTGGGATTTACAAAATAAATTTTAGATATTGTATAACTGCCTTGAAACTTAGTACTTGTATTTGAAATAAATTTGGCTTTATGCAAATCAACCATATTAAGCCTTTCTTGAGATATCCATTTATGCATGTCATTCTGTTATTTGACAGGTGTAACTTGCGAGCACGGTTGTTGTGCTCACTTTGGCTTGAAATTAACTTTTGAGCAGGGAGGAAAGCTTGAGAAGATCTTGCTGTGGACCTAGTGGTCCTGGACGTCTAGGATGCACCCTCCAGCCGATTGCCTGTGGTGTATCGGATGGCCTTTATGTTTTATCTTCCACTGTGTTTTGGTTTGTTGGCTTGTATGCCTCCCCTTTGTAAACAACTTTTTTGATAATAATAATGATCCCGTTGAAGTGTATGCAACCACTCTTGTATGCTATGATGAGCTAGCTATTGATCCTTGGGACTAGCTCAGTTGCACAGGAGACCTTGGAGTGCCCGCAGTCCTCCACGACTACCCATAGGTCTGGTCGTGAGTGGTCCTGGGGTAATCTCGGCCCTCCACGACCTCCTCTGGTTGGTCGTGGGAGGTCTTGAGGAGACCTCAGTACCCCACGACCTCCCCTGGGTTGGCCGTGGGAGGTCTTTGGGGCGCACCTTGCTTCCACGACTTCTTCAGGGACTCTCCCAGGACCTCCAGGCGGTCCTACCGGACCTCCTGGGTGGTCCTGGAGGTCTTCTCGAGAGGTCTTGTGGGTCATCCTGGGAGGTCCTGGTGGACTTCCCAGGAGGTCTTGGAGGACCTCTCGGGTGAAGCCTCTAGCTGGGTCGTCACATTTTAGCTGCCACCAGTTGGGACACTACGCCAGCAATTGTCCCTTGAAGCAAGGACCTCCTCAGGTTAAAGTCAACCCAGGACCTCCTCCGACTAGGACCTCCCTACCAGGAGTAGGACATGGAGTTCCTCAGACCTCCTCTGCACCGGACAAGACCTCATAGAGAGGTCGTGTGAATCATGTCACTGTTGGAAATATGCCCTAGAGGCAATCATAGAGATGATTATATTTCATTATGTTCGCAATATTTGATAATATATTATCTTGTTCCTTGAATGAATCATCAGTCATGAAGATTAACGAGTATGTGACTTGTTGGTGAAGCTCTTTTTAACTTATGATGATGTCGTTCTAAAAATATCCTAGTCGAAAGTCCTTTGGTGGAACACTAGTGACTCTCGACCGACACATGTATTGATTGATGACCACGTTTCACGGTCATGGATATAGGGATATCGAATCAATAATGTGGACACATGTTAGAGAACATGGTGTTGGATAAGACCCACCTTGAGACACTATTGAGATTGTTATGATTCTATGTGTGCGTTAGTTGGTCTCAAGCAATGATGATGTATAATCCTTAGACACGAGATCGGCATGGTTTCCTACATGTGTAATAGCACTCTTAGGGGTTGCCAAATTTGCTTTCGTAACTAGGTGGTTATAAAGGTAGCTTTCGGGTATGCTATGAAACATGAAGAGGATGTATTTGGTGGGATATGGGATTTGCCCTCCTAACATAACGAGGAGAGATATCTTTGGGCCCTCGAAGTGGTGGGATAAAGAAAGTGCATGGCCATGCCCTTTGGTGGTCGAAGAGTTCGACCACGTGAGGTTATCCGATACTCGTCGAAAGCATTGAGCAGTCCATGAATGACACAACATCTCACAGGAGTTCAACCCGGATATCATGAGGCAAAGGAGAATACATGGTAGGTAAGCTTAGTTAGACCCGACTCTGGCTGATGCGTATGGAGATACAAGCAAGTCGTAGGCGGTCGAGCGTAATCATAGAGTGGTCGAAACCAAGTCGTGAGGAGTTCTGAGTTGGTGCGTGATCGAATCTGAGCAGTGCGTATAGAGATGGGACACAGTGCGTAAGTGATGAGGACACAGTGCGTAGATCATATTGCATTAAGGTTAGTCCCATATAATTTGTGTGTGATAGGAATCATTATGTCTGCTAGGAACAGCTAGGACTCGTGGTGGAAAGGGTTTAGAGTCACAACCGTACTACACATGAACCTAACGGGTCACACATAGCAGGTTGGAACAAACCGGTATGAATCTGATTAAATAGCGTGTTTGGATAGGATCCGTCACGGGGCACTATATAAGGAGATGCATGAAATTTGTTGGGAGAAGAGAGTTGACCGAGTTGCCCTCTGAAACCCTAGCCGCCATCTTCTTGAAACCTTCTTTGTCGCGATTTGGTGCTAACACACCGGCGTGCAGTTGTTCCTTCCACGGGCGTGTGGATACCATAGGCGCTTCTCGTTGTTGCGCTTAGGGCGATCGCGATCTTCGCAGGAACTCTGAGAGGTCTTTGGAGAGAAGATCAACTCACGAGGGGCCGGGCGATCGACCACAACCTTTGCATCAACGTCTTTGAATATTTGGACGATCGACTACGATCGATACATCGGCAGCGCTCTTCGTCGGACGGTTGCTCAGACACTTCTTCCATTGCTCTGTGGCGTCTAGTGGTAACGATCTGTGATCATCTTCTTGCTTGGCTTCCTGGTTTACGTGGTAGAAATTTTGAATTATTGCTATCGTAGCCTACCCGTATCCCTTCAGTCACCGTAGAGGAAGCCCAGACGGCTCAGGACGTTGTGCTAGGTAAGTTCCTAGTACATTCAGCCCTTGCTACCGTTTTGTTTGATTTTGGAGCTTCCCATGCATTTGTTTCTCGGATTTTTGCTGTAAAGAACTAGTTGAAGGTTTCAATTCTTAAAACCTCCTTGTTGGTCCAATCCCTCGGTTCGGAGTTAAGAACGAACTAGGGATGTCCACAAGTTAAGGTGATCATAGAAGTGGTAGAATTCCTAGCCAACCTGATCATCATCAACACCAAGTCCTTAGATGTGATCTTGAGAATGGATTGGCTCACTGATCACCAAGCCATTTTGGATTATGGTGGAAGGAGCATCACCTTGGTCAGTCCAGTTGGGATCAGAGTGACATTTGAAGCCTCCTCGGAGAAGCTTGAAGAAGCCATGTGATAATCGCTTAGTCGCACACCTAAGGAAGCGTGCCATGGCCGACATTATAAGTCGATTATCTCGTGTGGGTCAAGCTGTACAACCTATGCAGAGTGTTAAAAACTATTCGAATAGCTGTGCCCACGGTTAAGGGCGGGCAAAGTGTGTTTTTCACATGCTAGATTTTGGTTTTGATTTCAAAAGAGTAAATTTTTTGAACCGGGAGCAGTTGAGACTCTCGGGTAGTTTTTCGGCAGCTAGAGTCAGTTGGGCAGGTAGAGCCCTATCCTATGAACCTTGGCGGATCTCTTTGCTAGTGGTTGGTAGCTAGAACCTCCACTAGTGATACAATTAATTTATTTATCGAAACTACTTTTGTCAAATGTGCTTTATGAAAGATATTTAAACTTAAAATATTGCTTTGTGCAAAAGAACCACATAAACCTCATTTGTTAAAGCTATGTATATGCATGTTTTCCCAAGACTTGCGGAGTACTTTATGTACTCACATGCTACACTCAAAATAAATCTCAGAAGCCTTCAATGATGCCGTGGACGACTATGACTACTTCGCCTGTGGCTTTGATGAAGGATACCCGGAGTACTAGGTTGCGCTTCCCAATCGAATGCTGGTGGGCATTTTTATGGGTCACCACTCGGTGTTTATTATTTGTTGTTTCCGTGCTGTAAGAATTAAGGTCTTTTGACCTCTTTTGTAATAAGTGGGCATAAGGCCGGTACTCAGTTGTTTATTAATGTTATTTCGTGATTCGAACTTGTTATCAACGATGGTTCTACTGTGTGCACTAGCTATTGATAATGGGGCTGGTGCAAAAATGCACAGAGGGTTTGGATTCAGAAATCTAGTCCCGATAGACATATATAGCATAAATTATTCTTTAGTCATAATCAGACATGTGGGGTGTGTTTGGTTGGGAGCTAAACATTGCTACACTCGCTAGGCTAGTGTTTGGTTTATAGCCACAGTTGTGACGTGACATACTTTCTTAGCCACTTGGTGCTCTCATCTACTCATTTTTTGCACCAATATTTGCAACAGTTGTGGCACAAAATGTATGGCATGTCACAGTTTGTGTGACAAAGTATGGATACCAGCGAAGGTCTGACTCATCTTAGAATAAGGCATCAAACTATCCTAAAGTTTTCGTAAATGATAATCGATGACATCGTCGTAGTATTTATGTGGCAAGCCATATTATTAATCTTCGTGTTCTAATTGTTGAGAAACCATCGCTGGCGAGTCCAGTTCGAGCGATTACCTCGTAGACAAGCATAGAATCGCTTAGAACAATGCAAGAATATAAGAACAAAATAGTAGATTGAACACAGAGATATAGGGGGCTTCTTGCTTCTCTTTATTCTTTCATCAATCGATCAATCTTTTATAATGAATAGCACCCCCTATTTATAGGCTAAAGACCCTGCTAGGGTTTGGGATGGAGAGCCCATACATGGGCCGGTTTCTAGACCAAGCCCATAATTTCTTAACACTCCCCCTTGGGCGCCCATCCTCATGTTCATGCCACGCCAAAACTCCATAAAAACCCGGTGGAAAAAATTTAGAGAAAGAGCACATGATACAAGTTCTGTTGCGTTGCACGAATTGCCTCATTAAAAACCTTAGCCGAGAAACCTCAGGAAAACTCATCAAGGGAAAAAGAGTACAATCCACCCAATTTCATTTAATCTCCAGGATTTAATCTTTGGGTACTCGATCTTTGTAATCAAGTTTCAATAATGAGTTTGTGAAGATTCTCCCCCTGAATTCTGTACTTCTCTAAGTCTCGTCATTACAATTCCATGTATGCATCTTTCAAAGCTAGATGCTGGAAGTAACTTAGTGAATAAATCTGCAAGATTTTCGCATGACTTAGTATGCAGTACTTTAATTTTGTCCATCTTTTGCAATTCATGAGCATAGAAGAACTTGGGGTTGACATGCTTTGTGAGATGACTCTTCACATAACCCATCTACACTTGTGCAACACAAGCTGCATTATCTTCATAGATAATAGTGGGGGTTTGCGCGGTATTCAATCCACATAACTGCTGGATATGGTGAATCATCCACCGAAGCCAAGCACATTATCGTGAGGCCTCGTACAGTGCTATTATTTCTGAGTGGTTCGTCGAAGTCGATACAAGACTCTGCTAAGACAATTTTCATGAAATTGCAGTTCCACCACATAGGAGTTCATAGCCTGTTTGCGACTTGGCTGTATGCGGATTCTACAGGTACCCAGCATCTGCATATCCATTCATATTCAGGTCTTGGTTCTTTCTGTAGAACAGACCAAGTTCTTTGCTTCCTTGGAGGTATCGGAAGATGTCCTTCATTCCCTACCAATGCCTTTGGTAGGTTCTGCACTATACCTTGCTAATAGGTTAACGGCAAATGCAATGGCGATCTAGTACAGTTTGCTAAATACATGAGTGCTCCTATTGCACTTAAGTATGGAAATTCCGGTTCCAGGACTTCCTCCCCTCTTCTTTAGAGTTCTGTATGGGTCTTTGTCTTCCTTGCAAAGATCTCTCAACCATTGGCAATTCAAAGGGTATGCCTTTCAAAATCAAACCTTTCTAACACCTTCTGAGTGTAGGTTGACTGATGCACTAAAATCCCTTCAGGGGTATGCTCAAGTTGCAAGCCTAGGCAATATTTGGTTTTACCTAATTCTTTCATTTCGAACTCTGACTCTAGGTGAGAGCTTGCTTTCTTAATACCTTCCAGGGTTCCAACGATATTCAGATCATTTTCATACACTGAGATTATACAAAATTCATCCTGGGATCATTGTATAAATACACAGGGATTATTCTCATTGTTCGTGTAGCCTTTCTTGCATAGAAAGTTGCTTCAAGCGATTATACCACATCCTGCTTGATTGCTTAACTTCGTACAGTGACTTTCTGAGTTTCACACTATACATATTTCTCTTTGCTTTGTCTTGGTTAGAGACAGGGATATATTCAGGTATCTTCATATAAATGTCCGAATCCAATATTCCATAAAGGTATGCTGTTACCACATCCATTAATTTCACTTTTAACTTCAAGTTTGCTGCCATTGAGATTAAATATCTAAAGGGTGGTTTAAGCCCATAATAGGGAAGCGGGTTTCTTCATAAACAACTCCTGGATATTGAGTGAAACCTTATGCAACAAGCCTTTCTTTACTTTATTATTTTCATTTCTCTTTTGAACAAATACCCACTTATGCCCTCTGAGGTGCACATGGGGAGAACAAAGCGACTTTCATGCCCAAACACCTTTCTTTTATTGAGAGATAATAGTGCCTTCTATTGCCTTATTTCAATCTTCCCAATCGATCTTTTCATTATTGACGTCTGAGCTCTGAATCAAAATTGATGATTGTGTTAATTTTCTTTGCAAAATCAATGTCGATATTAGCTGTTGTCTTATTCATAGATTTTCTCAAGATCACAAATTTTATAGCTATTTCTTCAAGGGACGATTCTTCTAATGCTTCTACTTGCTCACATTTGCTTTCAATTCTGGGGCAAGTCCTTTAGTTTTTCGACTCCGATGTGTGCGCACATCCATCTTGATATCTCCTTCATGGGGATGTTCAATTATAGTATGCCTTTTACGAAGGTTCCATCTTTGGTGCCAAGTCTCAAGCGGCTCCTTACGGTTACGAGGAACTTGGTGATCGGTATGTCAAGTCCTTCTTATCCTTTTTCACCAGGCATCCCCGGTTACTTTGGATTCGATGGGCCGGAGTTCTCGTCCTTTAAGAGGCCTTAGGACGGGATTAGGGATACCTTCATCAGTATTTCAACCCTCTTCGGTGCATTGCATACGGACATACGTGACTTGGTCATGCTCTTCTAATCACTAAAGTGGTTAGGCAGTTGATTCGCTAATACTTGCAAATCAATTATCTTCTAGATTTTAATTGTCTTCTAGACTTCAATTATCTTCTGGACTTCTCTATTTGCTTCACTAGTGTGCGGGTCATGTGCATGTATTTCAATTATGTTTTGGACTTCAATTATCTTCTGGACTGCAATTATCTTCTGGACTTCTCTATTTCCCGATATTTTCATCAAGTGGTTGATTTCCTCCCCCTAATGATGGGAAACTAGCCTCATCTAATATACTATCAGCGAATCGGGCAATATGCAAATTTCTCATCATAGGGTCCAAATACTTGATTATGGATGCTGTCACATAACCAGCGTATATCCTAGACTTTCGGAGAAGACCCATTGCAGTTCGCTATGGTGATGGTATAGGTACATAAACCTTGTAACGAAACCTTCAAAGATGAGGAATTTTTTGTGCTGACCCTTGCGCTAGTTGCATAGGTGAATGGATGTTATATGTCGATTGATGCGAAATTGATGAAAGTTCTTTGCGGCGAGCTGCGTGTCCCCAACATGCAGTTGGTAAATTACAATTCTTCAAAGGTGGTCGGGCAATAAATTTAATCCTTGTAATTAATACCTCTGCTAGTCCATTCTGGGTGTGGACATGCGGTACAGAATGCTCAACTTTAATTCCCATTGCCATACAATAATCATCAAATGCCTTTGAAGTAAATTCTCCGGCGTTGTCCATTCTAGTGGACTTCACGTGATGATCAGGGAAATTATTTCTAATTTTAATTGTCGGCAAGATTTAGCTTTGCAAAAGCGTAGTTTCTCGTAGATAATAAACATACATGCAACCATTTCGAGGAAGCATCGATGAGCACCATAAATACCTAAATGGCCCTTCTGAGTGTATAGGACATAAAAGTCTCCTAGATACGGTCCGGGAATATAGGGACTTCATCCTTCGCTTTGAGCGGAAGGTTTAGCAATTAAATTCGTTGGCACATGCGAGGCACACAAAATCTTTACGATTAGGAAATTCTTTACATTGACATTATGTCCTGTGAATTGTTAATTATATTTCGATCATTCTAAGAGCTAGGTGGCATTATCTATCATGCGAGAGATAGAAAAGGTTGAGCTTCTAAATCGGTTTCGAGGCGTTATAATTTGTAGGTGCCTTAATATTAGTGTAGTATAGCCAGATTCATATGAAGGAAGTCGTTCTAGTACCATTTTTCTACTTTCTTCACGCTTTGTAATGAGCAAGTATTCTTTACCATACCCTTCTTCAGTCTCTACGTGGAAACTGTTAGCGCGAATATCCTTGAGAGTTCTAGTCGATTCCGGGTACAACAAGGCTTCTTTAATGACTAAAGTTGTGCCTATCGGAAGTATAATTGTGACCCATCCTGAGCCTCCTATACAAGTATCGCTGCCTGCGATTGTCATAAGGCTACCAGCATTCTTGCTAATCAACTGAAAAAGTTTCATCTCTTTCAAGATGGTATTCATTGTGCCACTACTTGCTAAGCACACTCCCTCCATAGGACGCCACACACGTTCTAATATAATTTACTTTATTAATATGTAGTAGAAAGCAAGCAACACATAAATAAAATACTTCGGATATCAGAATATAACTTGCTATTATAAATACAGGAATAAGTCTTGCAGGACTCATCATAAGAATTTAATGCTTTGCTTTCCTAGAGCTTACAACCATTATTCAATAATTCAAAGTTCTGCTTCAATTACAAACTGCAGGTTACTATAAAAGATCCAAGTGCAATGCGTGCACTAGATCGAATCAGCGAAGTATTCATAAACTTCTGCCTCAATCTGCTCCATAGAGATCTTCTCCTTTTGGGCAACTACGACTGCGGCCGCTGCTATGTCCAAAGGAGGGATAATGGGGGCTGCTGCTAGGTTGTCCACATCCATGAGTGCAACTAATGGATGTGGATCTCCATGCCTGCAATGGCGAGGTGTGCCTCATGCTATCCTGTGCCCTTCTTCTCAGACCAGTAAGCATCAATAACGTGCGACCCACGACCTTACCCTTCTTGCCCCTCTCCTTCATGAGAGGCTTTATCACCTTGTAGCTGCTAGCATTGGCTTTATGACCAATATTGCTACTAGGTGGCTGTGAGATGTAGTTCATATCTTCAGCTTTCGCAACTTGCATGGTGTCAATTAATGCGGCATACTCCGCATAGTCGTCTTGACGATAGTTGCGTGCGGATTGCACCGCATTTTGGTAAAAGGTAGATAGAGTCTTCTCAATCATCTGCTTACCCGTGATTACATTATCATAGAGTTGAAGACTTGTACAAATTCTATATAAATTACAGCCATCTTTGAGTCGAGTTCTTGAACTCTAGTTACGTGATGCGATCATCTTCATATTCATGCAAAGAGTTCATAAGATTACTACTGGTAATTTACATAAAATGGTCGTAAAATTCTCATAATGCTCTTCGAACTCCCAGTTCGTGCTCCCGTACTTTCTATGTATTTTTCATGATTTACTTCTATTTTCACTGATTAAAAGCAATATAAACAATCACAGATAATGAAAACAGTAAATACAATAAATAAATTGCATAGAAATAGCAATAACAAAGTTAAACATGCTTCAAATGCAAAAATTGGCTCAAAATTTGAATTCCCAAGGCCCTTTTCTGTTGAAAAAAGATTTTTCGGTGAATTCTGCAATTTCCAGGGGTTAACATGCGAAATTTCAGTGCAAGAAATATTTGCGTGCAATTTTCAGAATTGCCGAGGCCCTTTATGCAAAAGTTCCTCATTCCCATAAAAGGCCCTAGAATTTTGAGAATCCGAGGGACCTTTCTGCAAAATTCAGGATTTTCAACCGCACCCCCTTTTTTTTTTTTCTTTTTCAGAATTCCACCGGCCGACCCCTTTTTTTTCTTTCTTTTTGGGCCTTTATGCATTGGCCCATACGGGCCATTCAAGGGCGGTCAAGAGCTCACGGGGTAGGTTTTCCTACCCCGGTCCTTACGATTGGCGGTGGCTCCCTCCATGGGGGCCATGAGGTGGCGGCGGCTCCCTCCATGGGAGCAATGAGGACGTGGCCGGTGCAAGGTGAGGAGGTGGCCGATGCAAGGTGAGGAGGCGGCTAATGGGAACGGGGTCCCGATCTTCCAACAGGTTCTGGATATGTTCGATTTAGTGGAGGCGCGACACAAATCGATTGACTTCGAACAACACGTTCGAACCCGCAATCGCAGCACCACGTCTCCTCGGGTTATCAAGCGTCGCATGCCGGTTGACCTCATAAGAAGGCTAATCCTGCGCTGCGAATCGAAGAACACAAGCAAGAACAAGGAAGAACACAGCGGAATTGCGGATGTATTGTTTTAGCACTTTCGAAAGTTGGGGTCTCACAAACCGATGAGCAATGAAACTGTTCAAGGCAGAATTAATCTAAGCAAAACCCAACCCTAATGGTGGGGGTGGCGGCTGGATATAAAGGACTGAGGCGTGCAAAACCCTGGGCCAGCGCCATAATGGGCTCCAACACGATACAAAGCGAGCGGCCCAAAAAGGCGGTGGCGCAGCACCCTAACAGATTCTGAATGCCCACTTGTTTTGACGATTTCCGTTGACTCAGAAGGAATTTTGACATGGGACTAGAGCCATTGGAAGGTCGTCTTCTCAGCTTTCCATACATATGTGGAGCGTCCAAAGCGGGCCGGATGCGATCTGGGCGTCCGTTTTAGTCTTGACCTGGTCTGGACTCGAGGTGGATTCGAAGTCGGCAGAGTTGGGCCTCAACATGATTCAACCGCCCTCGCTGGACTTGTGTGCCTCGTAGCCCTTCTCCAAGTACTTCGAGGTCCTCCCCATGGTTCCTAATCATAATTAAATCATTAGGTAGCAATCGATTCTCAAATGAACAAAAAAGTACTTAGGAGCAGCTCACTGTAAATTCAATTGTCGGTAGCGAGCTCTAGTGATTGGTCCTTAATGTGAAGTGGAGGATTGTTGTGTGTATCCGAAGAAGTGATGTCCTCATCATCCTCCCCTCTTGAAGCGAGTTGTCCTCAACTCGGCCTCATCTTCTTCTCCCAAGTATGGCTTCAAATCTGAAATGTTAAAGGTGGGACTAACCCCAAACTCGGAAGGCAACTCAAGTTTATATGCATTATCATTTATCTTCTCAATTATCTTAAAAGGACCAGTGACTCTAGGCATCAATTTTGACTTTCTTAACTCGAAATCTATCCTTTCTCAAGTGCAACCAAACAAAATCACCGGTTCAAGTTTAACTTCCTTTCTACCTTTACTACGGTAATCCTATATTTTTCATTCATCTTTTCAATGTTTGCCTTAGTAGTCTCATGCATTTTGACAATAAAATCAGCACGCTCCTTAGCATCATTATGAACTCTCTCACTAGTAGGCAAAGGTAAAATATCAAGAGGGCACGAGGATTGAATCCATATACTACGAAAAGGACTTACCTTGGTGGTGGAGTGTTCCACTTTCGATTATATCGAACTCAACATCGGCAAACACTCTTCCCACGACTTCAAATTATTCATCAAAACAGCTCTCGGCATAGTAGACAATGTGCGGTTCACCACCTCGGTTTGGCCATCGGTTTGTGGGTGACATGTTGTGAGAACAACAACTTTGTACCCAACTTGTTCCATAGAATGCGCCAAAAGTGACTCAAGAACTTGGCATCACGATCTGAAACAATAGTAGAAGGCATACCATGCAAGCGAACTATCTCTTTGAAAAGATGTCGACAATATGAATGGCATCATCGGTTTTATGACATGGTATAAAATGAGCCATCTTAGAAAAAGCGATCCACAACAACAAAATGCTATCCCTCCCCTCTTAGTCTGGGCAATCCTAAAACAAAGTCCATAGAAATATCGCCCACGGAATAGAAGAGCGAGGAAGAGGCATATACAAACCATGTGGATTCAAGCGAGACTTAGCTTTTTGACATGTAGTGCGGCGAGCCACAAACCGCTCAACATCTCGCCTCATTTTTGGCCAAAAAAGTGTGTGGCGAGCGTCCTCCGTCTTCTTAGCACCAAAATGTCCCATCAAACCGCCTCCATCGCCTCCTACAACAACAAAAGGCGAGCGGATCCAAGCTGGAATGCATAGGCGGTTAGCTCTAAACAAGAACCCATCATTGATCACGAATTTATTCCATGCTTGTCCCTCTTTACAATGCAACAACACATCCTTAAAATCAGCATCTAAAGCATATTGTCCTTTAATGGTTTGAAGACCAAAAATGTGACAATCAAGTTGAGACAACATGGTATAGCGTCAAGACAAAGCATCAGCAATCACATTATCCTTTCCTTTCTTGTGTTTAATGACATAAGGAAAAGATTCAATAAATTCAACCCACTTAGCATGTCTCGATTCAAATTGGTTTGACTACGAATATGCTTAAGTGATTCATGATCGAGAATGAATGACAAATTCTTTAGGCCATAAATAGTGTTGCCCGTCTCTAAAAAACGAACAAGAGCATACAATTCTTTATCATCGTGGAATAATTAAGAGCGAGGACCATTCAATTTTTCACTAAAGTAGGCAGCAGGTTTGCCTTCTTGCATCAAAACACCACCAATACCAATTCGCTAGCATCACATTCCAACTCAAAGTCTTACCAAAATCCGGAAGTTGGAGCAATGGTGAGTGTGTAAGCTTGTCCTTCAAAAGATTAAAGGACTCCTCTTGTGATGGCCCCCAATGAAACACGACTCCTTCTTTGTCAACTCAATCAGCGATTGTCGCAATGGTGCTGAATTCCTTGACAAAGCGGCGATAAAACCTGCAAGGCCAAGAAAACTCCGCACTTGGGAGACCGTGGTGGGCGTGGGCCAACTCCATATCGCCTCCACCTTGGCTCTATCAACCTCAATTCCTGTGGAGTCACAACATAGCCAAGAAAAGAGACTCGATCCGTGCAAAGGTGCACTTCTCAAGGTTACCAAACAAGCGTGCATCTCTCAAAGCATTAAAAACAACACGTAAGTGATTCAAATGTTCATCCATGGACTTGCTATAAATCAAGATATCATCAAAGTAGCGACCACAAATTTGCCAATGAAAGGGCGTAAAACCTCGTTCATTAATCTCATGAAAGTGCTAGGTGCATTAGTTAAGCCAAAAGGCATGACTAACCACTCATACAAGCGAACTTAGTTTTAAAAGCAGTTTTCCATTCATCGCCAAGTTTCATTCTTATTTGGTGGTATCCACTCATAAGTCAATCTTTGTGAAAATTATAGCACCACACAACTCATCAAGCATGTCGTCTAGCTTTGGGAATAGGATAGCGATACCTTATAATAATGTTGTTAATGGCTCTACAATCTACACACATCGCCAAGAACCATCTTTTTGGGTACCAAAAGAACGAGAACAACACAAGGACTAAGGCTCTCACGTCACGTACCCACGGTCCAAAAGTTCTTGGACTTGTCGCTGAATCTCCTTAGTCTCTTGAGGATTGGTCTGTCGCGCCTACGGTTTAGCAAACTTCGCTCGAGGATCAAGTCAATCGGTGCTCAATCCCTCGAATGGGTGGAAGTCTGGAGGTATCTCATCGGAAAACATCTCTAAAATCTGCAAAAGGTTAGTGGAGGGAGCGAGGCAAAGTGCAAGGCATATTATCAAGAAAATAAAGCATCTTTGCACACAAAAGCATAGCATGTATCATTAATATCATCAATTTCAGCAAGGTCTGATTTTGTGGCAAGCATAACAAAATGTTTTTCAGATTTATCATGTTAGTTGGATCATTAGCGGCTGACTTCGCTCCCTATCGGCCCTATAATCTCGGTGAGGGTCAAAAGCGATAAAGTAACTTTCTTTCCCTTATGCATAAAAGTGTATTTGTTACTACTACCATGGTGTAAAGCATCATTATCAAATTCCCAAAAGGTCGACCCAATAAAGAGAGCATGCTTGCATGGGAACCACATCACAATCAACATGATCGGCATAACCACCAATGGAAAAATGGACTCGGCATGTTTGTGTTACCTTAGCTTTTCGAGTCATTTAACCCTTGAATATGGTATGGATGTGGATGCGATCGGCGTGGTCAAGCCAAAGCTTCTTGACCAAATCAGAACTCACCAAGTTGTTGCGACTTCCTCCATCAATGGTGACACGTCTTGCGCGGTTCTTGATTGCAAAGAAAGTCTGAAACAAATTTTGGCGTTAAAGCTTATCGGGTTGTTGTACGTGTCTTTGAGGACTCATTTGCACAATGATGCTCCGTGGCGTCGTTGTGGGCGCCCACCAAGGAACATGTCATCATGACCACCGCCATTGTCGTCAGAGGCAGCGACAACGTCATCATCCTCCTCGACATCCGAAGTCTTGATGTAGCCTCCATCTTCGTGGCGATGTATGCCCGTTAGCTAGGGCAATTCCTCTGCACATGACCAAGTCCATGGCGGCGGTGGCCTTGAATGTCGGAGGGCGGCCGTGGAAGCCACGGAAGAAGAACTCTTAGTGGAGCACGCAAAGAATTTTTGTAGAATCTGCGGGCGTGTCGTGGAAGGTGGCCGGTGTACTGCGGCAATCTTGTTCTTTGGTGGTGGAGGAAGCGAAAACTTCGAAGAAGACTTGGCGATCCGTCGATGTAGTCGTTCGCGGCGTGTAGGAGGGTCGTCCGGTGCTTGCGTCGGCTGCTTCCTTGCGTCCTGCAATTCTTTTCTACAAGCATAGCAAAATTTGGAACAAGCGGTTGTGATAGTAAAATCTTTATAATCAACAATGTCACGAATTTCCTTGTAACCCCGTAGAAAGCGACAAATCTTATCCTCTGTTTCCTCAACAACCCCTAGCGCACCATACCCTTTTGAAGCTCGGCATAATAGTCTGAGCAGAACTATCACCTTGTTCTAAGCGCTGTAATTTTTTTCTCAAATCACGTTTATATGAGGGAGGAACAAAGCGATTACGCATAGCTTCTTTTACTTAGCTCCCATGTGTCGGGTTGTAGCGCATGGTACCCGATTCATTCCACGAGATAATAGCAAAGTCCTTAAACTCACTAGTAGCTTGTCTAACTCTATGTTGTTAGGGAACCAAGTGAAATTAAACTTACGCTCTAGTCATCTCCCAATCAAGATATATTGCAGCATCATAAAGGCGAGAAAAAGATGGGATGGTAAACTTGACTTTAGCAAAAGGGTCATCGTTACCATGATGGTTACGGTTATTACCTCCCATACCATATACATTTTCTTTGAAAGCGCCGGCGTAGTCGTGCATCTTGTGTCTCCGTGATCAATGTTGCCAACGCATCATGCCTTTGTGTCATCATCATGATGATGGCCATCATTAACAGTGGTGGCGTGCCTCAATCGTCCATCGACCGGTGGTCGACCATCCATTACTCCACCGCTCAATGCCTTACGTGGTGTTCAAGCGGGCAATGGCGGCGGCGATGGTGTCCATTCATGGCGAGATCGATGAATGAAGCATTTTGTTTGTTGGCGCGACTTGTGGTGGCGCGACTAACACACTCGTTGAAATCGGCCGGTGTCCGTCCGCCGGCCCTGCCATGGTTAGTGGAAACACGGGAAAACAAAATGATTATCCTATCAACTACAAAGGAGGGCGGTGGGAACCCGCAAAGGAAGTGGCTTACCAAGCTCTTACAAGTGTTCTTACCGCCATAAGCGATGGGTGGTACAACGGTGGGTGGTTCGTGATACGGAGCGTGGTCTTTGCGATTGCAAGGGTCAAAAGCTGTGCTATCAGGAAGTAGATATATGGAGCTTGGAAGGCCAAATATGTTAGTGGAACACAAATCAATAACGAGATAGTAATCTTTGAGTAAATGTCAAAACTCTTGGTCCTAGTTCTTTGGTCTAAATGTGTCCTATAGCGGTATGATATGATGAACAAGGAGTCAAGACCCGAATAGTAAAGCAAAACGACAATAAAGATGGCGGGGCAAAGGCGGCAACAAGGATGGCGGTAAAACGGCACAAATCAATATCATCACCTAAAAGCTGTACTCTCTGTTTTTTAGGCGCGGAGTGCTCTCGGTGCCTTTGCTCTCGGGCAAAACCGGTGCGATTTTTTTTTCTTTTGGTTTCTTTTTTTCTGTTATTTTTTCACAAAGAAGCACAGAAATAGGAACCACACAAAGTTTCACCTCAATCGATGTAAGGTGTGGTCTCTGAAAATGATGAATGTCTTTGTAAATTCGGTGATGAAAGTTGAGCTCAGTACTGCACTTTCCAGGCCAATTTGGGCAAAATAAATTCGCCGAACCTGACAAAGTGGGGAGTTTGGATGCAAAATTTAATTTCACCCAATTTCAAAAAAAAAAATCGTCGATTTTGAGTCAGGTATCACGAAATTCTGACCGTTTGAAGGAGACCTCAGAGTTATAGTTCTTTGTGGAGGCGAAACGAAATCGGGTGGAAGAAATTGGTGGAAATTGGGGTGGAAGCTCGGGAAGAGGTGGGGATGGTGCTGGGTGATCACGAGACTCAATGGGGAAAGGTCTTTGGGTGATCACGAGATCACGATGGATGACTCAAAAAGCAGAGGTGGGAGAAACAAAAGTTGGCGGCTAGGGTTTGTATGAGAGGTGGCGGAAGCAAGACAACCCGAAATAAAACACGATCTAAACCCGACAACACAACTCGACTAAGGACACAAACTCAACACTCACGGACTCTGAAATCAAATTGTGCAAAAGGTTAAGCGAGATCAGGGACGAGGAACAACCTATGACTACAATTTTTTGTAGGGCTTTTCTTGGACTCTAGGATGAAAGCGAAAACAACAAGGGTAGGAGTGGCTTCGAACTGAAGGAACACTGAAGCTCGATTACCACTTAATGGGAGCGGGGTCGATCTTCCAACGAGTTGGATATGTTGATTTAGTGGGTAGCGACACAAATCGATTGACTTCGAACAACACGTTCGAACACAGCAATCGCAGCACCACGTCTCCTCGGGTTATCAACCGTCGCAGCCGGTTGACCTCATAAGAAGGCTAATCCTCGCTGCGAATCGAAGAACACAAGCAAGAACAAGGAAGAACACAGCGGAATTGCGGATGTATTGTTTTAGCACTTTCGAAAGTTGGGGTCTCACAAACCGATGAGCAGCGAAACTGTTCAAGACAGAATTAATCTAAGCAAAACCCAACCCTAATGGTGGGGGTGGCGGCTGGATATAGAGGACTGAGGCGTGCAAAACCCTGAGCAGCGCCTAATGGGCTCCAACACGATACAAAGCGAGCGGCCCAAAAGGCGGTGGCGCAGCACCACGACAGATTCTGAATGCCCACTTATTTCGACGATTCCCATTGACTCAAAGGAATTTTGACATGGGACCAGAGCCATTGGAAAGTTCGTCTTCTCAGCTTTCCATACATATGTGGAACGTCCAAAAGCGGAGCCGGATGCGATCTGGGCGTCCGTTTTAGTCTTGACCTAGTCTGGACTCCGAATTGGATTCGAAGTCGGCAGAGTTGGGCCTCAACATGATTCGACCGCCCTCGCTGGACTTGTGCACCTCGTAGCCCTTCTCCAAGTACTTCGAGGTCCTCTCCATGGTTCCTAATCATAATTAAATCATTAGGTAGCAATCGATTCTCAAATGAACAAAAAAAGTACTTAGGAGCAGGCTCACTGTAAATTCAATTGTCGGTAGCGAGCTCTAGTGATTGGCCCTTATTTGTGAAGTGGAGGATTGTTGTGTGTATCAGAAGAAGTGATGTCCTCATCGGTGGCCGCTCTGTGCCTTAGTCTTGGCGGAGGCGGGCGTGGCGGGGCAGCAGCGGCCTTGAGGCAGTGCTTCAAGCCCGACTCGTGGCGGTGCTGCTAAGCAGCTCCGGTGGCGGCGCTTCAAAGCGTGGCTCGTGATGGCGCCCGCTTCAAGCGTGGCTCTGCAGGGCTTAGCGACAAAAGCGGCGTGGCCGTCGGCCATGGACATAGGTGGCCGGTGCGGCGGCGCGAGCGCCCTCAATTTGGTCGGAGGATGGCGGGACGGCCCCATGCGGCAGTGTTGTCTTGTGACCGGTGGCGCTTGGTGAGATGCATACACGGCCAGTGGCGCCAGTGTGGGGAGAAGCCCGTGTGGAGGCGCCGTCAGTGGCTCTAGGCTGGCAGCCATTTTTCCTCGTATTTTACTGTTTATACAATGCTATGTGCACTATTCATCTAAAAAAAGTTGTTCATACAATTACCAATCGGCTTGGTCGGCGACTTCAAGTCGGTTCGCGGTAGATTAGAACGAATTTTCAATTTTCAATCTACGGTACAATCGACATTCAATCTTTCATGCAATCTACCGATCGACATTGTGCGGCGACTTCAAATCATTTCATGATAGATTAAACAGTTACCGTAGAAAACCAATCTAGAAAGCAATTTGCAGAATTGAAAGCAATATAGAAAGATGATTCGATCTACGAGTATCATTCATCGACGGTTACCTTTCGATCCGAGTAAAGTAGGCCAGAGTCGATCGTGCTGATAACGTGTTGAGAAACCGTCGCTGGTGAGTCCAGTTCGAGCAATTACCTTGTAGACAAGCGTAGAATCTCTTAGAACAATGCAAAAACATAAGAATAGAATAGTAGATTGAACACAGAGATATATGGGGCTCCTTGCTTCTCTTTATTCCTTCATCAATCGATCAATCGTTTACAATGAATAGCACCCCCTATTTATAGGCTAAAGACCCTGCTAGGGTTTGGGATGGAGAGCCCATACATGGGCCGGCTTCTGGACCAAGCCCATAGTTTCTTAACACTAATAACCATTGTAGAAGCATTAGCTCAGGGAAAAATTTGTTTGTTTCAAAAAAGAAAAAAATGAGCGACCTAAGGAAGATTAACGTTGACGATGGATCATCTCCTCCATGATTAAATGTGAGTTCACATGAGTCAACTTTGCATGCATTAGAAGCACCAGTTCAGGGAAAAAAACATTGTAGAATCAGAGTACCGTGCAACCTAAGAGGCTCTTCGTTGACAGTGTACAATGTCCTCTATGATTAAGGGCATGTTTGGAACGGCTATGCCTTTTCTGAAAAGCGGCTTCCGGCTGGCCTACATGGCTAAACGGTTGGGCTAAAAAGGTTTGTTGTTTGGTATGCGGCTTTTAGGTAGGTAGTTGCGACTTTCGAGATGAAATGTAAAATACCCACGAGGCGATAGCGTCTTGTTTGATATTGTTTAACGCAATTAACAACATTTAACGAGAACTAACAACAATTAACTATAATTAACGACGCTAAACATAATTAACTATATTTAAAGACAATGAACAACTAACACAATTGACGATAACTATTGCAATTGACGATATTTAATGATAATTAACGACAACTACCGCAATTAGCGTAATTGGTTGCATTTGACGATGACTACCGCAATTAGCGCAATTGATCGCATTTGACGATGGTTACCACAATTACCGCAATTGATCGTATTTGACGATGGTTAACGCAATTAACGTAATTGATCAGCATGTGATGACAACTGCCGTAATTAATGCAATTGATCGTATTTGACGACGACTATCGTAATTAACGCAATTAATCCCATTTGACGACGACTACCGTAATTAACGCAATTGATCGTATTTGACAACAATTAACACAATATACCACAATTTAGCACAATTAGCGCCATAAACCATAATTAACCTGTACAACTACCGCAATTAACGACAACTACCATGATTAACGATAATTAACGCAATTAACGATAATTATTACAATATAGAATTATTGCATAAATAATTACAATAAATAATCTTTATAATAAACAATTATTATTATTATTAGTTATTAAAAATAATTATTACAATAAATAATTATTAAAATAAACAGTTATTACATAAGTATTTAATTTACAATAGAAAAATAAAAGAAATAAAGCAAAGAAATAAAGAAGAAGAAAAAGAAAACAGAAGGCCCTCATGGCTAGGGTTGGGCCATGTGTGTGTGTGGAGGAGGCGGCAGCGGTGGTGGGGAGAGCCAGTGGCAGGGGAGAGCTTCGGCCATGTAGTGGGGAGGAGGAAGCAGGAGGTGCCTGCCGCCTGAGGAGGAGAAGAAGAAGGGGTCGAGTGGCCACGGGAGGAGGAGGAGGGAAGGGTGGTGCTCAAAGGGGGAGGAGGAGGCGGCACCACTCGGGGAGGATGGCGGTCGTGGGGCGGCTGGGGGAGGAGGAGGAGAGGGCGCGCCGCTCAGGGGAGGAGGAGAATGGGAGGGCGCCGCACGTGGGGAGGATGAGAAGAAAGGGGCCGGAGCGGCGGCGCTCGGGGGAGGAGGAGAAAGGTAGGCCGACACCGCTCGGGGAAGGAGGAGGAGGACGGGGACGGGCCGGGGTGGCGCCGTGGGAGAGAGGAGGAGGGAGGATGCGTGGGAGGAGGATGCGGGCGCTAGGGTTTGGGCGGGCCGAGGTGGTGGCGCGGGAGAGAGAGGATCTAGGTTTTTACTCGATGGCAAAAGCAAGTTAAGTCATGAACTTGAGAGACAAAGTTGGAAGGGGGTGGTGGGAAGCTGCCCCATAGCAGCTTTCTGCTTTTGGCTTTTTCACGTATAACGCGGTTTCTAGCTTCCGAAAAAGCCGGTGGAAAAGGCTCCCTGTTTGGGACGACTTCTGGCTTTTTCTGGCGAAAAGCCAAAGCTGTTCCAAACATGCCTTAAATTTGAGTTCACGTGAGTCTATTTGGCGTGCACTGGAGCAAACGGAGATAATAAGAAACCAACATTGCATTGTATTGAGCGACTGAGCACAATGTGCGTGATAATGGAAAACCAACTCCATAACTTAAATCTTCAACCCTCATATTTGCCCTGCAACTAAACTAGAAAGGCCCAACCAATTGCAAGTTTGCATACATCAAGCTAATCGACAACATACACCAGGAAACTTTCCGGCCTCCATGCCATTCGTTACATCCTACTATAATTCACATACCTGGAAATTGAATAAATTGGAGCAGATGGACCTTCCAGATGCTACTGTATTTCATATTTCCATCTCCAGCACCATGCATGTCCAGAACATGTGATTTTAAAGAACAAGCGTTTCGTTTTTAGGAGTGAGGAGTAAGGACTCATCTCTTGCATTGTCGGAGAAGATAGCGAAGCGATTGTGATGTTTCCTTTGTGTTGGGTGGTTCTTCAGTTCATCGACATCTTTGCCTATTTGGCTACTTGGTATCGAAGAGCAGAAGAGGGTTGTGGTGAAGGGGCCAGCCTATACGGGAACACAGCCGACGGTGTGATCCCCAGCAAGTGTACTTTTCTGTTGATGTGGTGGCAGGTCGAAGGCTCGAAGGACGCGGTCGCCGGCCGGCCATGGCGGTGGAAGAGGACATGTATTAATCACGTTGAAGACTTGAGGACTGTACGCTTTTGTTTCCGGGGAGGGCTTGTACTATATTTTTGAGTAAATTTCACTTTGCACCACGTAATATTACTATTGTGTCACTTTACATCAGCATTAGCAAATCTTATCACTTTGCACCAAATTTTCTTACCATGTATTGCGGGATGCACCATGGGCCTGGCTGATTTGAGCAACCGTTTGATCTGGCTCACATGGGAGGCGGCAGCAAGGGAGGAGGCAGTGGGAGCCAACGACTTGGAATACGAAATGGGAGTGAGAGGAGAGGATAGGGCCTATGGCAACACGACTTGAGGGGTGTGGTGGCATGCTCACGGCTATAGGTGCGCGCCAGCGCTAGGGAAGAAAGAGACGACAGCGTTAAAGGAGGAGAGGGAAGAAAGGGGCATGCGCACGAGCATCAGCATGCCTCAAGGAACTCATCAGTGCATAAAACGCAGGCAGAGGAGCTCCATGGCGGGCTGGCGATGGCGGGCTGCGATGGCAACAACGCACTGATGCACGAGGCCTCGGGCCAAGCACAAGAGGAGGGAGGGGGTGCCGAGGAGGAGCTCTGGTGCGGGGGAATCGAAGGGGAAGCACCATAGAGCAAAGATGGACAACGGCGGTGGTTTCAGTCGGTAATGGCAAAGAAGCTTGACTTCGCGCTCCTGTGATGGGATTGACACAATTAACAGAGGGGAATCGAAGAACATGAGATGGAACACACTATGACGCGGGTAGCTCGAGGCGCAACGATGGTGGCGGCGGCTGGAATTGAGGAAGAAGGATGCTGTGGTGAGGTTTCAAGCGGTAATGGTCAAGTCCATGGTCTGCAATACAAGGTAAGAAAACATGGTGCAAAATGATAAGATTTGCTAATGGTGTAAAGTGACACAATAGTAAAATTACATGGTGCAAAGTGAAATTTACTCTAAATTAAATTTTTTATGTTGTCTGTAGTTGCATGCGAGGAGTTTAATTACGTGTGGCTATGGCTCAACTGCTAATTCATTGAAAGGGCAACAAGATATTAACTGTCGTCTTTCCGATGCCCTGTTGGCCATGAAAAACTGGAAACTGATCGTATTGATGTTCACGAGGATGTAGATTAGGATTGATCTGATGGTTGCCTTCTTAGATGTACCGCAATCAACAGATATCATTTTTGTTGATGATGCGATCTCACAAGGAGCCTTCTTTTTGTAGTCAATAATACAGGGGAGAAAGATTAGAACATCTCGGAACGTCCACCTTGGAGCATACCATACCACATCCATGTAGAGCTAATGTGGAGGGGAGAGAGGCAAGCCATGTCTTACATGTGACAGTGAGTCAATGACACCACCTCCTCGCGCAAAGTAAAGCCAAAAAACATGGCTGATTATATGGCAGCGCTACATCTCGACAACTGATACAATCTTCATGGGTACGACTTTTTTGTCACATGACTAACATAATAACCACAACTTTTGTTGCCATTTTGTTGTCCTTTGTGATTAATTGTTGCAGATAATACCAAGATGGGAAACGATTCATATCTGCATGGAAGGGTGAAATCCCGAGATTTGAGGAATAGAACTTGAAAGCTATCATCGAGACGAAGGTAGCGTGCTTTGATCTGTCGTGATCCAACCCTCCACAGAGATATACAAGTTGCGCTACGGTCGTAATGACAGTATCGCCTGACCTTATGAAGTGCCATACATGTGGGAATAGTCAAACCCTAGCAACTTTCTGTCACAGCCCTACTAGCGGCCATTGGACAAGTGAGGCCTTGGACGATGAGGATCTTTGCGAAGAAGAAGGAGCTTGAAGGGGAACTTGATAGAGAAAGTGATGGCGCGAAGGGACGTTGGGCCAAATGGGTCGTGAGAGGCGAGTGAGTTATTGGGCCGGTTCAGGGTTACGTAGCGTATAAATTTACACGCTGTAATCTTACCTCTTATTAAGCCGGAAGGAATTGAAGCCCTCTCTTTCACTCCGTATGTTTAGTCCGCCTATGCCTTGCGTACGCGTGTGCTATCGATCCATCAAACGCGTGGCACGACTGCTTGCTCTCGGTCTCCGGTTGTACACACGTCCTCTTCTGGTTGCGTTTTGCTTTTGTGCTGCACTCGCGCTGGTTCTTCAGCCGGTCAAGCCTGCTTCCTTGCGTGGACGCATCAGCCTCTCGCGAGAAGCTTTGTCTTCCTTCCTCTTTCCGCGTTGCCCTCACCTTTTTCGCCTCACGTCCTCTACTCGGCTGCACGCTCGCAGCCCCATCCTCCCCTTCGGTCGCCTAGATCCCACCACCCTCATCCTCCCCTTCGTCCGTGCCGCCAGCGCCGCACGCCTCCTCCACCTCTCTCGGCACTCTTGCTCCCTCCCCCTCTATTTTACCTCGTCGACATCGCAGCCGTCGCGCTTGGCCAAATCGAGAACGCTGCGCGCTCCTTTTCTCCACCGCCGCCCGCGCTATCTCGGCCGCCTCCTCCCCTTCCTTCCTCTTCCTCGCTCTTGCCCTCGCCCTTGCACACGTCGTCTCCGCCGCCTTGGCAG
This sequence comes from Phyllostachys edulis, assembly GCA_036346405.1. Lineage (NCBI taxonomy): Eukaryota > Viridiplantae > Streptophyta > Magnoliopsida > Poales > Poaceae > Phyllostachys > Phyllostachys edulis. The sequence continues at coordinate 29,277,539 of CM070567.1, read as the reverse complement.
CTCATGCCTGTGTGCTGACTTGGCCACCTCCTCCCCTTCCTTCCTCTTCCTCGCTCTCGCCCTCGCCGTCTCAGTCGCGTTGGCGGCTCGTGCCCACACATCGACTTGTTGTCGCCCTCGCCTGCTCCCCTTCCTCCTTGCCCAGCCGTCCCACCTCGAGCCCCAGGCCACGCCGTCGCCCTCCTCGCTTCCTCATGCCCATCTGTCCTCGCTTCGTCTGCCACCTCTTCCTGTCCCCGCGCCGTCACCACCTACAATCCCCACGCGTACACCTCCCCTTCCCGACGCCGCCTATCCCTCCTCCGGGCACCTCTTCCCAGCACGGCCGTCTTCTCTGCCTCCATCGCACCCCTCCGCGTTACCCAGCCTGCCCCTCCGGTTAGGTGTTCCTTATTTACAGGCCAGGGAGGATTTCCTTGTTCATTAATTGCACTCTCAGTAAATTAACAAGTTAGGCGTTCCTTATTTACCTTGCATTTCTTTCTTGTGCTAAATTCTGACCATGCTTCAGGTTTGTCGAACAACACTGTGTGTTCGCAACAACCAGCACTTATTCTTAGATTTATTCTTTGTTGAAGGACAAAGCTATGAATACATCGACGAGACCTATGTAGCTGGATCTTGGAGCCAAAATGCCATTCACGCCGCAAATGCTTGGTTGAGGGAAGGTTTGAAGCCTTGCTCTGTTACCAGGTGCCACATGAGAAATACAAGGATAAGGTTTGACATTTTTCCATACATTGATGCATATGAAAAATCTGAATTGGAGGTAATTCTTAGCGTTTCCTATTCAGGTCTAACTTAATATTACATTATCTCTTCAGTTGTACCGAGTGTGGTTTAGGCCTATCAAAGGTGCTTTGATTGGATTAGTATCATCTGAACTCTTTACAACCTAATCCAATTAATAATTACATACAATCAATCCTTAGTTTCAATGGTACAACCTTAACCAGTTCCAAATTCGGTATTGTTACCTTACACCAAGTAGATGGCCGGTAAGATTCTACTGCTTTCATCCGGTACCTCATGTATATAAGCATCTACTGTCAGATAGTTATCCCGGTCACTTGTTATTAGATCATCCTTTTTGCTTGTCCTATTTACCCTCTCCTGAAGGTTCATGACCTTTCGATTCATTCCAATGGATTTTATTGAAAGTTCAAACCAAAAGGGATTGCTTGAATGGTAAAAAATGTTCAAAGGCACTATAAACTATGGGAATTGTCTCAGTTAAACTTGCTTACCATTGATTAGATGTTGTTCTCACTCCGTGGAGGTGATCTGTGTTGTGTTTGGCTTTCCAGTATTCTAACATGGCAATAGCAGATAAAAAAATCATCAGTTTCCCATTTCTATTTTAATGATTGGGTGTAACAGGTACAAGTGCATAGTATAAATGCCAGTTGTAAATTGACATCCTTTCATATTTTTTTGGGGGGTTAAAAAAACTGCATTCTATGTCAGCTGTTTATGTATGATGACAAAATGTTCCATTACTCTAACATGGTAATATCAAATAGAATAGTTCACCAGTTTCACATTTCCATTTTAATGATTGAATGTAATAGGTACAAGTGCATAGTATAAGTGTCAGTTGTAAATTGACATTCTTTAAAAAAAAGGGGGGGTTAAAAATAGCTGCAATCTATGTCATCTGTTTATGTGCGACGACCGAATGTTTTATCTGTCGACATGACAAGCTATCCTTTGTTATTTAAGGAAAAGGGATCTCTAAATTCTATGCCAAACATCTACATGTGCAAGTATTACGAAATGAAGCAAATTCCTCTGGTCATTTAGCTACTTCTATTCAGAAAGTGTTTTTCGGGTACATACCACGTTTCCTATTTTTAGCATGATGTGCTTTTGGGTGAAACTGACATATGTTTGTTGGTTCAATGTACAGATTTTCTTCCTTTATTAATTGGTTGCAATTTATGTGCAATGCACTCGCTTTTTGAGTCGCTAATTTTAGCCCGATGATGGTGAACATGCTGAAAATTTCATGTCTGTTTGTTAATTATTTCCCAGTAGCTTGAAAATTCGAAAATAAGCTTTTGGTTATACATTACCATATACTTCAGATGATGATCCACCTCAAAATATTATTGCATGGTTAAGAGTTGTATCTGCTTGCTGCAAAATCAGGTAACTGGATGTTTATGATACAATGAGTATGATGTAAGCACCCTTACAAAATTAACTTCAAGAGCTTCATTGTAGTTTCATATTTGCCTATGAAATTCAATGCATTTTTTGGGTGCTATGTGTTGGCAAGTGTTGTCTGCAACAGAATGTATAGGACAAGATATCTATAGTTTTGTTTGACATTATGATCTCCTATTCTTCCTAATATGATGTACTTCCTGGAGCAGAATTTGTCACTATTGTAGTCATGAAACTCATGACAACATGCTAGAATTATTTACTACTCTAGGGACATTTCATGATTCTTTCTTGTTTTGTTGTTCCATACTTACAGTGTGGCTGTATTGTTCCATAATTTGTGATAATGATATCTTTCTTTTATAGTGACATTTGTTGTTTACGTGTTCATTTCATCCTTGAAGAAATTGTAAATGTAGTAGCGTTAACCAAGATTTGAATAGTTCTACCATTCTTGCTGTACCAAATTAATTGCGTTTCAATGTCCCATTTTTCTAATGGACAGAAAAATGCATTCTGTCTTCTCACCTTTTGAGGCAGAAGAACTTATTGCGTTTCAATGTCCCATTTTTCTAATGGACAGAAAAATGCATTCTATCTTCTCACCTTTTGAGGCAGAAGAACTCCTTGTTATTGTTATTTCCCTCTTTTTGGACCGTCAACTTGAAGGGCTGCTGCTTATTTTGGGAGACTGCCTAAATTCACTTATCTTGTACTTCAATACGAGTGATGGTGGCTGAGTCAATTGCTCGGAGGTAAAATTTTCAGAGATATCTATTGTAAATGTGTAATTAATTATCTTTTCATCATATATCTATGTCCAATTGAAGAATCACTGGAGGAGTTAAACTAGGCGTGAATAATTAAGTTAGATACTGGCTAGGAATGACTGCTTCTCTACAAGTCATATTGGAAATGAATCTCATTTGCTCAGTTTGTGCTTTGTCTAGGTCTTAAGCTTCTCTATTACATCCAATGCATGTTAAGCCATGTATACAGTATCAGCTCGTGGTATTCTTGTAGAAAACTTGACTCCAATTCTTTTTATTCTTCAGTATTTAGATTTCTTGTTTTGCTGCTTCGGTATATAGCATGCAGATATATTCCTATATGATGAAGCTTTCGGGTAGGTAGCACATCATAGTTGCTGTGTGCATTTTCATCTATGCCAAGTTAGGAGTGTCAAGCATGCCCTTTTTTCAGATGCCTGATTACCTTAGTATGCAATTCCCTTTTTGCTTTTGCTGACATTATCTTTTGCTCATGAAAAGAAATGTATCATGCATTACTTTTGCTACTATTGTCCCTACTGACGGCTTCTTATGATTTTCGGCTCGAAGGTATTTTTGCAGAAAACTTGACTCCAGTTCTTTTTATTCTTCGGTATTTAGATTTCTTGTTTTGCGGTTTCAGAAAATAGCATGCAGATATATTCCTATATGATGAATCTTTCGGATAGGTAGCACATCATAGTTGCTGTGTGTATTTTCATCTATGCCAAGTTAGGAGTGTCAAGCGATCCCCCTTTTTCCCCCAATTATGAACGTATCTATTTGATATTACCTACTGTTCATAGAGTACTTTTGCCTCCAGTTCATAGTGCCTGCTGTTGTCCCTACTAACAACACCTTACAATTTTCACCTGACAGGTGGTCTTACAGAAAACTAGCCTCCAGTTCTTTTATTTCTTCGTTATTTAGATTTGTTGTTTCGCCATTTCAGAAACTAGCATGTGGATATATGCACATGACAATACCAGCTACCTGTGTCCTATCCTATGGTTACACCTAATAGATTACAACTGCTGATAGTTAAACAATTATGAGCCTGATCTTTTTTTTTTGTTGACAGTGAGTTGAAAGAAGAGGAAAAACGTCCAGTCATCAGCAAACTCAACATAGATCCGATGTAAAAAAACAGGTAACCTATTCATCACATACAAAAAAAATACTAATCATATGCAGTCATGCCTATTGTGTAGACTCTTTTATACCTTCTATGTTTAAACAGAGAACATGTGCTCCGCTGCACCAAGCCACAGCTAAAACATTACGATTTTTGAACCAATACTATCTAGCTCCAATGTGTTTTGCAAGAAACACAGCACAAAACTGTCGTCCCACCACATTTTTTTATTTACCTACATGTAACGAAGCTACCTTACTTCCTGATCAAGCCCAAGAATGACATCTGTTGCCTATTGTGCTGATCCTGAAGATTTCCCTTTTAGTATAGACAGGACCGTACACTATGTCTGCTATCGTTGTATGCTCGGTTAGGCACTTGTACTACCATGTCTTCGCCTGTTATACATAAGTACTAGGAATTGAATTTCCCAATGATTGTAGACTTAACTGGTATGTTCTACTCAAGCCATCTGCCCTTCGATGGCTCCAAATTATACGATTCCTCTTTTATCAAAATAGCTCCTGTTGTTTCCACCTTTGATTAATGGCCCTCTTGTTTATATAGAAAATGACAGCTTCTTATATTCCAGTGAAGACTTGTTAATCCCTGACTTTTTTCCTACCTATACCTCTGAATGTGTTCCTATGTATTATTTACGAAAATTCAGGATATCACTCTGCTTGACCTATTCTTCTATCTGGTAGAGGATTTCTTAGCTTTTTATGGCAACAACACATGGCGATTGTATACAACAACTAAAATTGATGCCGGGTTACATTGAACATCCGAAATCAACTGGAATTGATTCTGGATTACATTGAACATCTGAAATTGATTGAACATCACAAATTGATGCCATATTACATTGAACCATTGCCGAAACCCCTAAATAATAAAATGATATTACTTTCTTTGAAAATTAATCTAAAAACAATTCCTGCCCAAACCATCATCTACAGCTTACATTCTACCTATTACATTTGTTGTCCATTAGAAAAACGACTTTCCAACTACCCATTTTCACATAACACGCTCTTCAGATAGAAACAGCACGGGCGCAGTGTAGCGTGCGGCTCGCCCTAGTTGAATAGATCATCGAAGAAAAGAACCTTTCTGTTATTCTATCTTCTTCTGCTTCTTTTGTTCTTCCCCTGTTCTTCCCCCAAATGTACCCTGATTCTATGAACTCGTGTTGAATCGGAGAGATTTTATGCCTCAAATGGAATGGATTTGCATCGTACATGACATATGGTACCAGAGCTAGCTCGATTAGTGGGAAATTCCTCATAATCTCTTGGGTAAAATCCTGTGGTGAGGGGTGGCGATTGCCTTCGGGTGATTGTTGTAAGTTCTAATCCGGGTTCGGTCGGTTCCTAATCCGGGTTCGGTCGGTTCGAAGGAGGAGTCACCATGGCGCCTGCTAAGCAGAGTGTTCAAGTGAGGCAGATGGTATCGGCAATGAAGGGATTCGAAGAGAGGGTGATGAAGCAGTTGGAAGTGCTAAATGTGTTGCGAGAGAAGGTGGAAGTGGTTGATTCGGTGAAAAAAAGGTTGGAGGAGTTAGGATCAAGGTTCGAACAGCAAGTTGAGAGGCTGGATCAAGTCTAGACCAAGGTGAACCTGTCAATGGCATCGCTTGGAGGAGTACACCAACAACAGGTTCAGGTGTCACGGGCTTTGAAGGAGGTGGCGCCGCCGCAAGCGCGGATGTTACCAAGGGATGGGGTGCTTAGAGCGCTACCTGACGGGTTGCGCATGTCTCAGCGACCACCACTGCCGTCGCCACCACAATTAGTTCTAACGGCAACCGTGAGGAATTCTGGAGAAGCAACTCGGTCGTAGGAGGAAACGAACCCAACGCGGAATTGGATGCCAAAGATGGATTTCCCAAAATTTGATGGTACCAATGTATGCATTTGGTTGGATAAATGCTAGGCGTTCTTCGCAGTTTACCAAATACTTGACAACTTCAGGGTGACAGCTGCTACTCTGAATATGGTTGATAGTTGTGAGGACCCCCGGGTTAAATTCGTAAGACCTAGACCTTCTCGGTCTTACAAGTTTAACTCTGGGCCCTAGAGAACTGAAATCAAATTTAATTCGATTTAAGTAAGAGGAGCTAGAGCCACGATTGCCATGCATACTGCACATCTGCGCATGCTACATGGTAACCGTTTCCCCAATAGACCAACCCATACTTAAATGAATAAAAAAGGATTTCAGAACTTCGAATGTGTCCCGTGTTAGCTCCCAAGATCAGCGACTATCACGCACATATCATTAACAACATTGTTCACAGACATACACAAGACATACAAGATAATACAAAGTGGCATACAACATAGGACTTATGTCCATAACTTTTACAAAAGTGGCCGACCGAACAAATTCAAAAGATTAACAAAAGTACGTGGCGGAAATGAAGTAATACAATCCAAAATCCCAGCAAGGTGTGCCCATCCCCAAAGGCAACCGAATGAGGTTAGAAACAATGCCATTCGTTAGTGTCACCGAAATCAGTGCTAACAAACTGATCAAGCGTATAATCTTCCTCACTTGAAGCAAAGTGGACAATCCGGTTAAGTACAAAATGTACTTGCAAGACTTACACAAAGTAAAAAATTATATATGCTAGTGGCGGTCCAAAGAAGAGGCCTTAGTGCTTAGTTCACTACTACAAAAAGGCTAATACTAGACGCCACATCACAGACAGTTGACCAGAACTGTCAGTATTAAATACAATCACATACAGTTGTGGTTTAGTGACCGTCTGTGTTACTGGTTGCGCTAAAAACCGTCTGTGAAGATGTAATATCACAGACGGTATTCCGTCTATGATACTTTACAGATGGTTTTTAACATGAACCGTCTATCCAACCCTATTTATATTCGGACTCTAGGGTTTGCCCGCACCCCCCCACTCAAATGATTAAGTTTCTCTAACTCTCCTTCCTCCTCCGAGCCCATCGCCGCCGTCCTCGACGCCGCCTCCTCCTTGAGCCCGATGTGCCTTCTCTCCCAAGCCCGCCTCCTCCTCCCCGAGCATGAGTGGTTGTCTCCCTGAACCCGGCGCCCCTCCTCCCCCGAGCCCGACGCACCTCCTCCTCGAGCCTGCCTCCTCCCCTCCCTCGAGCACACGTCGCCTCCTCCTTCCCAAGCCTGGTGCGCCTCCCCTTCGACGCCGCATCCTGCTGCTTTGGTGCTCCCTGCTCGTCCTTCTCCTCGATGCTGCTACTAGAATATATTGCAATGTGGTGTGGCGCAATAGAAGAAGAGGAATATCGAAAAGGCCCGAGGGCCGATTTACCATCATGGGGGTCGATGCGTCTGGGACCCCTCTCAATCCTCACCGAGCAGTGTCCGCATTCCGGAGAACGGTCGAAATAGTTGCACGGGAATGGGTCAATATCACCTATGATTCATGGAAGGAGTTGACCAAAGATCAGGAAGGTGAGCTGCTGACGGATATTTTCCGAGCGTTCGAGATCCCGAAACAACACCAGGCCTCCGTGCGACGACACGCATTATTGCAGGTGTGCAAAGCATGGAAGAACTTCAAGAGCACGCTTGTCAAGCAATACGTGGAGAAGGATCTGACTCCGTTCCAAAAGTATCCGTTCGTGGAAGAGTACTACAAGACTTTGTGGCCAAGAAGACGATAGATGATTTTAATAGTGAAAGTGCGGTGCATAGGGCCCTCTAGGAAAAAACACGTACCCCCACAGACTCAGCACCATTGGGTATGCGGGTAAAATCCAGTAATGGAGAGATCAGGACGAGCAGGCAATCAGTTGGCATGCCTCCCCGCCATTTGCTGGGATCCTTGATGAGCGCGCCCGAAACTGGATAAGAGCAAGGTCATCTACCGTGTCTTTGGGGGCCATCTCCTTTCCAAACCCCGCAGATGAGGAAGTGTCCCAGCGCCTGGTAAGATATCGAACTACCTAGTTTATAATTACTCCATAATTTCATAGGATGTGAAATAACATGTCGAGCTATTGCAAGAAGCGCTGAGTGCACAATCTTCTCAATGCTTATTCCAGGCAGTTAGGGAGAGAGATATACTCTCCGTGGTCCTAGGAAACAATGAGCACCTGGGTCGCACAAGAGGCATTGGTCTTTATGTTCCATGGAAACACGAATTTCTAGATGACTACGAAGCGTACCAGAGTAGGAAGAGAGCCAAAGCTGAGTGCGATGCACATCTACGAGAGGAGATTCGTGAATCCCTTATAGATGAGATCACTGAATCCCTCAGAGATGAGATTACTGATCGCGTCAAAGATGAGACGCGATAGCAGATAGAGAGCCTTAAGGATAGGCTTAGAGGAAATCAATTGCAAGCGCCCAACCCTACTGTGCTAGCCAGCCCCCTAACCGTCGGAGCAGCTACGCGTCCAACCCTACCTGACCAAAAAGCGACGATAGATTTCCTGTGATGACATCACGGTAATAATTATTATCTTTGGAATGCTCGATCCATTGATAGGCCTGTTGGAGTAGCTAATTTTGTATAGTTATGTACATGGCTATGAAGTGCAAGCTCCAAGTGAGATATGCCTCCGTTGCTCTGGACGCTGCTTGGGGCCAGGTGTATCCATCCGATGGTGGGGTCTTGTTGCACGGTGTGAATCTAGCACTGGATTTCGCAAAAGTGAATGTGGATGGTGTTCAGGCCAATTTCGAGGTCATCCCGCTGCAGAGGCCCCCAAACGACAAGGTTGTGACTCTAGGGCAAACTATTGGAACATTCATCCAGTGGCTCAAGAGGGACATCTGCCTGGAGCTACCTGCACCGTTGTCAACTTCACGGGAATGTCCTGCAACGTTGCTAAGTCCACAGGAGCTACCTGAAGGGATACAGCCATACGGGTAGGCTACGCTAGCTGACAATTCAAAAATTCTATTACGTAAACCAGGAAGCCATGCAAGTAGATCACAGATCGCTACCACTAGATGCGTAGTGCAGCGGAAGAAGAATTGGAGAAGCATGATCCGACGTAGTGCGCATCGATGAAGTCGTCGTAGTTGATCGTCCAACGTCGAGCACGTCGATGCAGTGGTCATAGTCGATCGTCTCCTCCAGCAACCTCTACAGTTCCTTGTGAAGATCGCAGATCATCCTCAAGCGCACAAAGACACCGCGATGAGCGCCTCCACAAGATATCCACGTGCAGGGAAGGAACATAAATGCGCCGTTGTGCTAGCACCAACTCACATGGTAGGGCTCTTTCGAGAAGATGGCGGCTAGGGTTTCAGTGGAACTCACGTTATGTCGTATATATTACCCATAGCCTCAAGCATCTCCTTATATAGTGCCCATGACGGATCTTATCTAAACATGTTTGTTCCCAACCCGTGTTAACTGTGTGACCCTATAGGTTCATGCATAATCAGTTATGACTTGGAAACTCCTTTCCGATCACGAGTCGTTAGTGGCTCCTAGTAGGACATAATGATTCCTGAATACACATGAATTATATCGGACGAACCTTAATGCAATATGATCTACGAACAGGTCCTTATCACTGATGACCAACTCGTATTTATATACAACCAGCTCATAGTTGGTCTCGACCAGTTCGTATCTCCTTACGACCAGGTTTCGACCACTCAATGATTATGTTTGACCAGCCTACGACTAGCTCATATCTTTATGCTACTAGTCTGGATCTGATCGAACTGAAAGAACTTCTTGTGAATTCTCCCTTTGCATCACGATATCTGGTTGAACTCTAGGTGAGATATTGTGCCATCCATGGACTATTCAATACTTTATCGATCGAGTGTCGGATAACTTCACGTGGTCGAACTCTTCGACCACTAGTGGCATGGCCATGCACTTTTCTTATCCAACCACATCAAGGGGCCCAGAGATATCTATCCTGTTATGTTAGGAGGGGCAAATCCCATATCCGACCAGTCATATTCCTCCGCATGTTTTATAGCATACCCGAAAGCTACCTTTATAACTACCCAGTTACGGAGTAGTGTTGGCAACCCCTAAGTATACTATTACACATGTAGAAAACCATGTTGATCTCAGGTCTAAGGATTATACATCATTATTGCTTGAGACCAACTTACAACACATAAAATCATAACAATCTCAACAGTGTCTCAAGGTGGGTCAATTCAACCCCATGTTCTCTAACATGTGTTCACATTATTGATTCGATATCCCTATATCCATGACCGGTGAAACATGTTCATTAATCAATACATGTGTTGGTCGATAAGTCACTAGTGTTTTGTCCAGTGACATCCGACCAGGGATACTTTTAGAATGACATCATATAAGTTAAAAGAGTTTCACCAACAAGTCACATACTTGTCAATCTTATAACCAATGATTCATCCAAGGAACAGAATAACACTTATTCAATAACTCATAAACATAGACGTGATACAATCATCTCTATGATTGCCTCTAGGGCATATTTCCAACTTATATTTGATTATGTTCATAATATTGGATAATATATTATCTTGTTCCTTGAATGAATCATCGATTATGAAGATTAACAAGTATGTGACTTGTCGATGAAACTCTTTTAACTTATATGATGTCGTTCTAAATGAATCCCTGGTCAGATGTCAATGGTCGGAACACTAGTGACTCTATCGACCAACACATTGTATTGATTGATGACCATGTTTCACCGGTCATGGATTTAGGGATATCGAATCAATAATGTGAACACATGTTAGAGAACATGGGGTTGGATTGACCAACCTTTAGACACTGTTGAGATTGTTATGATTCCATGTGTCATCAGTTGGTCTCAAGAAATGATGATGTATAATCCTTGGACCTAATATCAGCATGGTTTCTTACATGTGTAATAGCACTTTTAGGGGTTGCCAAACACTACTCGTAACTGGGTAGTTATAAAGGTAGCTTTCGGGTATGCTATGAAACATGCAGAGGAATATGACTGGTCGAATATGGGATTTACCCCTCCTAACATAACAGGAGAGATGTATCTGGGCCCCTCGTTGTGGTCGGATAAAGAGTGCATGGCCATACCACTAGTGGTCGAAGTGTTCGACCACGTGAAGTTATCTGACACTCGATCGAGAAGGTATTGAACAGTCCATGGATGACACAACATCTCACCTAGAGTTCAACCAGATATCGTGAGGTAAAGGGAGAATACATGAGTAGGTCGCTTAGTTCGACCAGTTACGGACTGGTCGTATGGAGATACAAGCTGGTCGTAGACTAATCGAACGTAATCACAGAGTGGTCGTAACCTGGTCGTAAGGAGTTACGAACTGGTCGTATAGAGATAGGACCTGGTTGTAAGTGATGAGGACCTAGTCGTAGATCATATTGCATTAAGGTTCGTCCGATATAATTTGTGTGTATTTGGGAATCGCTATGTTCTGCTAGGAACCGCTAATGACTCGTGGTCGGAAAGGGTTTTCAAGTCACAACCGATTATGCATAAATCTAACGGGTCACACACTTAATAGGTTGGAACAAAACATGTTCGGATAGGATCCGTCATGGGCACTATATAAGGAGATGCATGAGGCTGTTGGGCAGATAGACAAGTTAACATGAGTTGCTCCACCGAAAGCCGCCATCTTCCTGAGAGCTCTGCCGTGCGACTTGGTGCTAGCACACCAGCGTACGGTTGTTCCTTCCCTGGACGTGTGGATACCGTAGAGGCACTACTACAGTTGCTGTTGCGCTTGAGGAAGATCCGTGATCTTCATAAGAAACTACAGAGGTTGCTGGAGGAGACGATCGACTCGTGAGGACGTTGGATGATCTACTATGACCACTGCATCGACCTACTCAACGCTGGACGATCGATTACGACCACTACATCGACGCGCTCTACGTTGGACCAAGCTGCTCCAACTCTTCTTCCGCTGCTCTGTGCGTCTGGTGGTAACGATCTGTGATCATCTACTTGCTTGGCTTCTTGGTTTATGCAGTAGAAATTTTGATTTGTTGCTATCGTAGCCTACCCGTACCCCAACAGTGGTATTAGAGCCATCCTGCGTAGTTTTTTATCTGGATCGGTCGCATATACATGATATGTGGTAGTAGTAGATTGAATCTATTATTGGTCGAGTCTGGTACCCTAGATCGGTTCATATAGATAAAACGATCTAGGCTTTGGTCGATAAGATCGATCGGTTTTCGGTGGTAGTAGATGAGTTTATGAGGAGGTATGAGCTAAAAGGACCAGATGGTTTATTGCGCTTGTTAATGACCACACTGCATAACACTTCTATCGATCGGAATTCCGCCATCGGAGTATGCCGCCTTGCTGGAAAATCGTACCACGCGTTATAGGCAGTATGTGTTCATGTCGCCCGATAGAGTTGGATTCCATGCATAACTTGTGTTTGCAGGGATTGATGTGAATAGTATAACCCATGATGTATGAGATGCATGTATGTGTGTAATATTCATGACCTGTGTGTCATGTTTATTGTAGCCTAAGGCTGTCCATATTTGTATAACGGCATGCGTGTCGACTTGTGATGCTTCTTCACTCCATGTAATTTATTACTAATGCTATTAGGAGTAATGCAATTTGATTATCTGTGAATGCCTTTATATTCCTATTCATTTATTTCTATGCATGTTATTTAATTGCTTTAAATGATTTTAACATGGTAGAAGTAAAATTCTCTCACATAATATTAAGTTAAATTGATGCCCTTCCAATTAGTTGCACATCCAAAGTAATGTATTTTAATGGTAGGTTTTGCTAAAGCAGAGTGCCATTAATATTCCTTGACTAGATGGGTTTGTGTCGGACACTTACACGCATAGCATTGGTTTAACTTGACAAGGTCATCATAACGGTTATGGACCTTTGGGTATAGGGTTGGGTGCCGGAGCATAGAGATGCTGCCCAACAACAAGAGTCATATAGAGACATGATTAGCAAAGGGTTACTTACCAAATTCACCAATCTTCTAGAAGTGATGCCAAAGCTCACTTGTAGATTAACTGATTGTGGGTCTTGAATCACTAAATGTCATAAGAGAGGTATGGTATTTAGTGGGAGTATCTTTATTAAATTGTTTAATAGAAGTTACTTTTCTTGAACATATGTCTTAGCTTTGCATATTTTATGTTGTAGATCATGGCGCCAACTGCTGTACCTACATCTAGTTTTGCATTACGTTCGATACTTGACAAGGAAAAACTAAATGGAACAAATTTTGCGGATTGGTCCCGCAACCTAAGAATTGTTCTTAGGCAAGATAAAAAGGAACATGTTCTATAGGAACCAATTCCAGATGTGCCTGCTAAAAATGCTACTGCTACTCTTAAAACCGCCTATAAAAAGGCATGTGATGAGTCAATTGATGTTAGCTGTCTCATGCTTGCTGCCATGAACTCAGACCTTCAGAAGCAGTTTGAGAACATAGAGGCCTACGATATGATTGTGGCGCTCAAAGGCATGTTTGAGACACAAGTAAGAACCGAGAGATAAGATCTCAAAGAAGTTGTTTGGGAGTAAGCTAGCCGAGGGAAGTCCGGTGAGCCCACATGTGATCAAAATGGTTGGTTACACACAGAGCTTGAAAAAACTTGGTTTTCCACTTAGTCAAGAGTTGGTTACAGATTTGATTCTTGCTTCATTACCAGCAAGCTATGGACAGTTCATTCTAAACTTCCATATGAATGGTTTAGACAAGAATCTCACCGAACTGCATATGATGCTCAAGACTGTAGATGACATTATTAAGAAAAGCAATAATCATGTGATGATGGTGCAAAAGAGTACAAGCTTCAAGAAGAAGGCTAAGACTTGGGTCAAAGGAAATGGTAAGGCTAAAGTTTTGGATGGGATCCAAACTAACAAGCCTAAGTCCAAGACTAAGTCTGGCCAACTTAAGAGAATGAATCCAGGCCATTGGAAAATGAACTGCAAGAAATACCTGACTGATCTGAAAAGAAATGGTAGGACTAAACCTTCCACTTAAGGTATTAATGTTATAGGTGTTTTTCTTGCTGACTCTTCTGTTAACTCTTGGGTATTTGATACCAGATGGGTTGCTCATATTTGCAATTCGATGCAGAGTCTAACAAAGAGTAAGAGAATTGCAAGGGGCTAGATGGATCTTCGCGTCGGGAATAAAGCAAGGGTTGCTGCATTAGTCGTCGAGACTTTGCCATTACTTTTGCCCTCAGTATTTATTATGGAATTAAATAATTGTTATTACGTTCCAGTCATAAGTAGAAACATCATCTCTGCCTCATGTTTGATAGCAGAGGTTTATGAATATTGAGAACAATGGTTGTTCTATATTTTTGAATAAGATGTTTTATGGCTATGCTCCTATTTCGAATGGGTTGTTTATTTTAAATCTTGATGAAGCACCAGTCTATAACATTAATGCAAAGAGGCTTCGACCTAATGATATAAATTTCACTTTCATTTGGCATTGTCGTTTGGGTCACATAAGTAAGAAACGCATGAAGAAGCTCCATGATGATGGAATTCTAAACTTATTTGATTTGGAATCATTTGAAACATGTGAATCTTGTCTACTCAGAAAGATGACCAAGACACCTTCACTGGGCAGAATGAGAGGGCGTCCTACTTGTTGGCACTCATACATACTGATGTGTGTGGACCAATGAGCACGACAGCTAGAGATGGTTTTCAGTACTTCATTACTTTCATCGATGACTATAGTAGATATGGATATATCTATTTAATGAGGCACAAGTCAGAATCCTTTGAAAAGTTCAAGGAGTTCCAGAGTGAGGTATAGAATCAACTTGGCAAGACAATCAAATCTTTACGATCTAATCGCGGAGGTGGATTTTTGAGCCATGAATTTGGTGATCATTTGAAACAATGTGGAATTGTTCCACAGCTTACACCACCGGGCACTCCACAATGGAATGGGGTGTCCGAGTGGCGTAATTGAACCTTGTTGGACATAGTTCGATCAATGATGAGCCAATCAGATCTGCCATTGACCTTTTGGGGTTACGCTATAGAAACTGTCGTTTTCACTTTAAATAGGATACCATCTAAATCAGTAGATAAGACACCATATGAGATATGGACTGGGAAGAGTCTTAGTTTATCTTTTATAAGGATTTGGGGATGTGATGTCTATGTTAAACGTTTGACGTCTGATAAACTCACACCCAAGTCAGATAAATGCTTCTTTATAGGATATCCAAGGGAAACCAAAGGATATTATTTCTACAACCAAGAAGATTGCAAAGTTTTTGTTACCCGAAATGGTGTCTTTTTGGAGAAAGAGTTTCTTTCAAAAGGAGTCAGTGGGAGAAAGGTGTAGCTCGAAGAAATTCGAGAAACGTTTGAAAGTGTTTCAAGTCCTACTGAACCTCTACAGGATGAACAAAATATTACTAAACCTGTAGATGAGACATCAACCCCACGTAGATCTAAAAGGCCACGTCAATTGCCTATAAGGTATGGGCATGACGTATTATTGTTGAATAATGATGGGCCTAAGACTTTTAAGGAAGCAATGATGGACCCAGACTATGAGAAATGGCTTGGAGCCATGAATTCCGAGATAGACTCCATGAGTGATAATCAGTTTGGAACCTGGTCAATCCACTTAATGGTGTTAAAACCATTGAGTGCAAATGGATCTATAAGAAAAAGATTGACATGGATGGAAATGTTCACATTCATAAAGCTCGACTAGTCGCAAAAGGGTTTCGACAAGTTCAAGGGGTTGACTACGATGAGACTTTCTCACCGGTAGTGATGCTTAAATCTGTACGGATCATTCTAGCTATGGCTGCATATTTCAACTATGAGATGTGGCAAATGGATGTCAAAACGGCTTTCCTTAATGGAAACCTAGATGAGGATGTGTACATGACACAACCTGAAGGTTTTGTCGATCCAAAGAATGCTAGTAAAGTATGCAAACTTCAAAGTCCATTTATGGATTAAAGCAAGCATCTCGGAGTTGGAATATACATTTTGATGAGGATATCAAAAGGTTTGGTTTCGTCAAGAACAAAGAAGAATCTTGTGTTTACATGAAGTTTAGTGGGTGTGCGCTTGTTATTCTAATCTTATATGTGGATGACATATTATTGATTGGGAATGACATTCCTATGCTGGAATCCATTAAGTCATCATTGAAAAATAGTTTTTCCATGAAGGACCTAGAAGAGGCAGCATATATCTTAGGGATAAAGATCTATAGACGTAGATCAAGAGGGCTAATTGTATTAAGCCAAAGTACTTATATTGACAAGGTGTTGATTCAGTTCAACATGCAGGATGCCAAGAAATGGTTCTTGCCTATGTCACATGGTATAAGTCTTAGCAAGAGTCAGTGTCCTTCGACAACTGATGAGCGAGACCGTATGAATGGTATTCCATATGCTTCAGCTATTGGATCTATCATGTACGCCATGTTATGTACTGGACCAGATGTATCATATGCTCTAAGTGTTACGAGTAGATACCAAGCTGATCCCGGTGAAGGTTACTGGACAGCTGTGAAAAATATTCTTAAGTACTTAAGAAGGACTAAGGATGTGTTCCTAGTTTATGGCGGTGATGAAGAGCTCGTTGTAAATGGTTACACCGATGCAAGCTTCCAAACCGACAAAGATGATTATCGTTCGCAATCTAGTTTTGTATTCATTTTGAATGGTAGAGCAGTGAGCTGGAAAAGTTCCAAGCAAGAGACGGTTGCTGATTCTACGATGGAGGCCGAGTACATTACTGACTCAAGTCGCAAAAGAAGGTGTTTGGATAAGAAATTTCATTCTTTGAGTTGGGTGTGGTTCGAGTGCCTTAAGCCCAATGGATCTCTATTGTGACAATAATGGAGCCATTCTTGCAGCTAAGGAGCCTAGATCCCATCAGAAGTCCAAGCATATACTCAGGCGTTATCATCTTATTCACGAATTGGTGGATAGAGGAGATGTTAAGATATGCAAAGTTTATACGGATTTAAATATTGCTAATCCATTGACAAAGCCTCTCATACAGCCCAAGCATGAGGCACACACAAGAGCTATTAGTTAGATACCTAAATGATTGACTCTAGTGCAAGTGGGAGACTGTTGGAAATATGCCCTAGAGGCAATCATAGAGATGATTATATTTCATTATGTTCATAATATTGGATAATATATTATCCTGTTCCTTGAATGAATCATCGATTATGAAGATTAACAAGTATGTGACTTGTTGGTGAAACTCTTTTAACTTATATGATGTCGTTCTAAATGAATCCCTGGTCGGATGTTAATGGTCAGAACACTAGTGACTCTATCGACCAGCATATTGTATTGATTGATGATCATGCTTCACCAGTCATGGATATAGGGATATTGAATCAATAATGTGAACACATGTTAGAGATCATGGGGTTGGATTGACCCACCTTGAGACACTGTTGAGATTGTTATGATTTCATGTGTCATTAGTTGGTCTCAAGCAATGATGATGTATAATCCTTAGACCTGAGATCAGCATGGTTTCTTACATGTGTAATAGCACTCTTAGGGGTTGCCAAATACTGCTCGTAACTGGGTAGTTATAAAGGTAGCTTCGGGAATGCTATGAAACATGCGGAGGAATATGACTGGTCAGATATGGGATTTGCCCCTCCTAACATAACAGGAGAGATGTCTCTGGGCCCCTTGTTGTGGTCGGATAAAGAAAGTGCATGGCCATGCCACTAGTGGTCAAAGTGTTCGACCACGTGAAGTTATCCGACACTCGATCGAGAAGGTATTGAATAGTCCATGGATGACACAACATATCACCTGGAGTTCAACCAGATATCGTGAGGCAAAGGGAGAATACACGAGTAGGTCGCTTAGTTCGACTAGTTACGAACTGATCGTATGGAGATACGAGCTGGTCGTAGACTGGTCGAACGTAATCACAGAGTGGTCGTAACCTGGTCGTAAGGAGTTATGAACTGGTCATGGCCAAATACGAACTGGTCGTATAGAGATAGGATCTGGTCGTAGATCATATTGCATTATGGTTCGTGATATAATTTGTGTGTATTCGGGAATCGCTATGTTCTGCTAGGAACCGCTAACGACTCGTTGTCGGAAAGCGTTTCCGAGTCACAACCGATTATGCAGAAACCTAACGGGTCACACACTTAACGGGTTGGAACAAAACATGTTCGGATAGGATTCGTCATGGGCACTATATAAGGAGATGTATGAGGCTGTTAGGCAGATAGACGAGTTAATGTGAGTTGCTCCACTGAAACCCTAGCCACCATCTTCCTTACAGCTCTGCCGTGTGACTTGGTGCTAGTACACTGGCGTACGGTTGTTCCTTCCCTGGACGTGTGGTTATCATAGAGGCGCTACTGCAGTTGCTATTGCGCTTGAGGACAATCCACGATGTTCATAAGGAATGTCAGCGTTTGGAACTCTCGTCACAGAATGGACAAACAAGAATGTAATAAAGGAATATGGAGAGTACTATCTGTTCGCCAAGAGACTTGAAATGGTGAATGTGTATTGCAAAGAGTATGCTCTGATTACAGGAGAAGTGGCTGTGAATACACGTGGATTAGGGCTTAAATGTGAATCTATGTTACAAGGGCACACTGGCCAGGCTATTTATAGTTTTACAAGCGTCGGCAGCTAACTATGGTAGTGCCTCTTCGTGCCAAGGGTTGCGTCTCTTCATGCCAATCGTCGCGTCCCTTCATGATGACTGTTACAGCCGATATCTCTACGTGCAACTGTTATTAATCACAAGTAGGTAACTACCCTCTAGGACCTCCTTTGCGAGCGAGAGGTCCTGGAGGAGGTCTTACTGGGCCTCCAGAGGGAACTTCAGGGACGGTCAAAGAGAAAATCTTTAGGTCCAGAAAGCTAACTTGGGCCCAGCAAAACCGTGTTTATTTATTAATAAATGAATAAGATATACTTAGATAATTGACTGATCAACAATCCTCATCAAGGAACTACAGAAGTTGTTAGAGGAGACGATCGACTCGTGAGGATGCTGGATGATCGACTACGACCACTACATCGACGTGCACGACGCTAGACGATCGACTACGACCACTACATCGACGCGCTCTATGTTGGACCAGGCTGCTCCAACTCTTCTTCTGCTGCTCTGCGCGTCCAGTGGTAACGATCTGTGATCATCTACTTGCTTGGCTTCTTGGTTTACGCGGTAGAAATTTTGATTTGTTGCTATCGTAGCCTACCCGTACCCTAACACATATCACCAACAGTCTCCCACTTGCACTAGAGTCAATCATATAGCTATCTTATTTATACCCATTGCTCTTGTGTGCGCCTCATGCTTAGGTTGCGGGAGACGCTTTGTCAATGGATCAGAAATATTCAAATCTGTATGCACTTTGCATATCTTCACATCACATCTCTCAATGATGTGATATCCCCGAAATATGTGCTTGGATTTTTTATGCGATCTAGGCTCCTTAGCTTGTGCAATGGCTCCACTATTATCACAATAGAGATCCACTAAACTGGAAGCACTAGAAACCACACCCAGTTCATAAATGAACTTTCTTATCCATACGACCTCTTTTGTAGCTTCCGAAGCTATAATGTACTCAACCTCTGTTGTAGAATCAGCAACTATTCCATGCTTGGAACTTTTCCAGCTTACTGCACCTCCATTAAGACAAAATACAAACCCAGATTGCGATTTAAAATCATCCTTGTCGGTTTAGAAGCTAACGTTGGTGTAACCATTTACGACCAGCTCTTCCTCACCTCTATAAACAAGGAATGCATCCTTAGTCCTTCTCAAGTACTTAAGGATATTCTTGACTGCTATCCAGTGAGCTTCACCTAGATCCGATTGATATCTGATCGTAACACTTATAGCATACGACACATCTGGTCGTGTACATAGCATGTCATACATGATAGATCCAATAGTCGAAGCATATGAAATTCTATGTCGACGTTTGGAACTCTCGTCACAGAACGGACAAACATGAATGTAATAAAGGAATATGGAGAGTACTATCTGTTCGCCAAGAGACTTGAAATGGTGAATGTGTATTGCAAAGAGTATGCTCTGATTACAGGGAAAGTGGCTGTGAATACACGTGGATTAGGGCTTAGATGTGAATCTATGTTACAAGGGCACACTGGCCAGGCTATTTATAGTTTTACAAGCGTCGGCAGTTAACTACGACAGTGCCTCTTCACACCAAGGGTTGCGTCTCTTCATGCCAATCGTCGCGTCCCTTCGTGATGACTGTTACAGCCGATATCTCCACATGCAACTATTATTAATCTCACGTGGGTAACTGCCCTCTAGGACCTCCTCTGCAGGGGAGAGGTCCTGGAGGAGGTCTTACTGGGCCTCCGAAGGAAACTTCGGGGACGGTCAAAGAGAAAATCTTTAGGCCCATGTTCTGAGTGCTTGATCGATCTTAGGCCCAGAAAGCTAACTTGGGCCCAACAAAACCGTGCTTATTTATTAATAAGCGAATAAGATATACTTAGATAATTGACTGGTCAAAAATCCTCATCATTCTACTCATTTTGTCTCGCTCATTAGTGGTCGTAGAACACTGACTCTTATTAAGATTAATGCCATGTGCCATAGGCAAGAAACATTTCTTGGAATCTTGCATGTTGAACCGTTTCAACACCTTGTCTGTGTACATATCCTGGCTTAATCCAATTAACCTTTTAGATCTATCTCTATAGATCCTTATACCAAAAATATATGCTGCATCTCCTAAATCTTTCATTGAGAAACTATTTCTTAATAAAGTTTTAACAGATTCAAGCATTGCAATATCATTTCCGACCAGTAGTATATCATCCACATACAAGATCAGAAACACAAGCTTGCTCCCACTAAACTTATTATAAACACAAGGTTCTTCTTCGTTCTTGATGAAGTCAAACCCTTTGACTACTTCATCAAAACGAATGTTCCAACTCCGAGATGTTTGCTTTAATCCATAAATGGATTTTTGGAGCTTGCATACCTTTCTAGCTTCCTTTGGATCGACAAAACCCTCAGGCTGTGTCATGTACACATCCTCACTTAGGTTTTCATTTAGGAAAGCTGTTTTGACATCCATTTGCCATATCTCATAATCAAAATATACAGCAGTAGCTAGAATGATCCGGATAGACTCAAGCATAGCGACGGGTGAGAAGGTTTCATCATAATCAACACCTTGAATTTGTTTAAAACCCTTCGCGACTAATCGTGCCTTATGAATGTGAACATTTCCATCCATATCTATCTTTTTCTTAAAAATCCATTTGCACTCAATGGTTTTAACACCACCAGGTGCATCAACCAATTTCCAAACTTGATTATCATGCATGGACTTTATTTCAGATCTCATGGCTTCATGCCATGACTCAGAGTCTGGGTCTACCATCTCTTCTGCATAAGTTTTAGGCTCATCATTATTTAAAAATAAAATGCCATGCCCATACCTGATAAGCAATTGATGCGGCCTTTTATATCTACGTGGGGCTGATGCCTCATCTACATGTTGACAACATTTTGTTCATCCTGTAGTGGTTCAGCAGGAGTTGAAATATTTTCAGATGTTTCCTGAATTTCTTCGAGTTGCACTTTGCTCCCACTGACTCCTTTGGAAAGAAACTCTTTCTTCAAAAAGACATCATTTCGGGCAACAAACACTTTGTTATCAAGTCGATTATAAAAATAATATCCTTTAGTTTCCTTAGGATACCCCACAAAGAAGCACTTATCAGACTTGGGTGTGAGTTTATCAGACGTCAAACGTTTGACATATACCTCACAACCACATACCTTGAGAAAAGACAATTCAGGACTCTTTCCGGTCCATATCTCATATGGTGTCTTCTCTACAGTTTTTCATGGAACCCTATTTAAAGTGAAAGTCGTTGTTTCTAGAGCGTATCCCCAGAATTGCATTGGAAGATCATATTGGCTCATCATAGACTGAACCATATCCAAAAATGTTCGGTTCCGTAGTTCAGCCACTCCATTCCATTAAAGCGTCCCCAGTAGAGCAAGTTGTTGAACAATTCTATATTTCTTTAGAAGATCACCAAACTCATGGCTCAAATATTCACCTCCACGATCAGATCGTAGACATATGATTGTCTTGCCAAGTTGATTGTACACTTTATTCTGAAATTCTTTGAACTTTTCAAAGGATTCCGACTTATGCATCATCAAATAGACATAGATATATCTACTGAAATCATCAGTAAAAGTTATGAAGTACTGAAAACCACCTCTGGTCCGAGAATTCATCGGACCACATACATCCGTATGTATGAGGGTTAATAGGTCGCTCGCCCTCTCACCTTTGGTCGTGAAAGGTGCTCTTGTCATCTTGCCAAGTAAACAAGATTCACATATTTCAAATGATTTAAAATCAAATGAGTTTAGAAGACCATTTTTATGAAGCTTCATCATGCGCTTCTCATTTATATGACCTAGAAGACAATGCCCAAGAAAAGTGGGATTCAAATCGTTAGGTTGAAGTCTCTTAGCATTTATGTTACAGACATACATATCCTCAAGATTTAAAACATACAATTCATTCACCAATGGAGCATGGCCATAAAGCATATCTTCAAAATAAATTGAACAACAATTATTCTTTATTCTGAACTCATGACCTTCTGCTCCTAAACAAGAAGCAAAAATAATGTTTTTGCTTAAGGCAGGAACATAATAACATTTATTTAGTTCCATAACTAATCCTGAGGGTAAAGCTAATGGTAAAGTGCCAATAGCTAATGGAGCAGCTCTTGCTCAATTGCCCACATGAAGATCAATATCTCCTCTTGCCAAACTTCTACTCTTTATTAGTCCATGCATCGAATTGCAAATATGAACAACCGATCCAGTATCAAATACCCAAGAACTGGTCAGAGAAGTGAGAAGATTAATTTCTATAACATTTATACCTGAACTGGAAGTCTTACTTCCTTTGTTCTTTTTCATTTTTGCGAAGTACTTCTTGTAATTTCTCTTCCAATGCCTAGTCTCATGACAATGGTAACATTCTGTATCAGGCTTATAACCCAGTTTAAGATTCTTAATCTTAGCCTTGAGACTCTCAATCTCATCTTGAGACTTTCCTTTGCCCTTTTCCTTTCCCGACTTACCCTTCTTCTTGAAGCTAGTAGTCTTTTGAACCATCCTCACATGATTGAAACTTTTCTTGATGCTCTCCTCAGCACGTTTAAGCATGCCATACAACTCGGTCATTGACTTCTCCATGCCATTCATATGAAAATTCAATATGACAAGCTCAAAGCTCGTAGGAAGCGATTGGAGAATCACATCAGTAGCCAACTCTTGGCTAAGAGGAAAACCAAGTTTTTTCAAACTCTCAATATGACCAATCATCTTGATCACATGAGGACTGACCGGGTTGCCCTCCGACAGCCTATAAGAAAATAATGCCTTGGAGATATTGAACCTCTCTACCATTGCTTGATCCTGAAACATACCTTTCAGACCCACAATCATATTGTAAGCGTCTGTGGTCTCATATTGCTTCTAAAGCTCAGAGTTCATGGTTGCAAGCATAAGGCAGTGCACATTGACTGCGTCATTGCAATGCTTCCTAAAAGCATTCTTTTCAGCTCGAGTTGCATCTGCATTTGGTTCCTCGGGATAGGGTCCCTCTAGAACATATTCCTTCTTTTCTTGTTTGAGAACAATTCTCAGATTATGAAACCAGTCAATCAAGTTGGTTCCATTCAGATTTTCTTTCTCAAGAATAGATCATAAATTAAAAGTACATGCAGAAGTACTAGGTGCCATGATCTACAACAGGAATATATGCAAAAATTTAGCACTATGTTTATGTAAGATCTTCTATTAGACACTCATGTTGGTGGTTATGTTCGACCAGTCTACGACCAGCTCGTATCTCTGTACGACTAGTCTTTACCTGGTCATATCTCCATACGACTAGTCTGAATCTGGTCGTATCACCATACGACTAGTTCATGCCTAGTCGAACTCAATCATCAATAGTCAAAAAAAGATACTCTCACTATATGTTTTAAACCATGTTTCCCTCAAACATCATATAGTGAGTTCAAGATCTAAAAATCATTAAGTCCAAGTGAGCTTTGGCGTCACTGCTAGAAACCTAGTGATTTTAGGTAGGCAACCTCTTGCCAATCATATCACATATGACTCTTGTCTGTTGGACGGCGGCATCTCTATGCCCCGGCGACTAACACTATGCCCCAAGGCCCAAAACCGTTTTGATAGCCTTGTCAAGTTAAACCAACACTATGCATGTGGGTGTCCGACATCCAACCTATCTTATTAAGATAGTTAATGACACGCTACTTTAATAGACCTACCAATTAACGATCAAAATCGTGACAGGCGTAGCAATGGGAAATGCATCAAATTAACTTAATTTTTCTTGAGGGATACTACTCTACCATGTTAAAACATGATCAATAGCACGAAAGGAATAAACATTCACAGATAATCAAATTAAACTGTGAAATAGTATGACCCTTATCATGACGATCTCCATCACCATGTTTCATGTTCTTCAACCATCATGCCGGAAATTTCCAACCATAATCATCTACTAAGCAATTACTCCTAAAAGCTAGTAATGAATTACATACGAGAATATCAAGCATCACATGTCGGCACGTAGACCGTTATACAATAATATGTAGCTCGATGGCTATCACACAGCATGACACGCAGGCCATGTGAAATCCATTCATGCATCACATACACAATGGGCCATACTATTCACATCAATCCCTGTAAAAAATGAGTTATACATAGAATCCAATTCTATCGAACGACATGAACACATACTACTATATAACGTGGCTACAACCACGGCAGTCCTGCTAGCTGGTTAGCGGGTGGGGTTCGAAGGGGCAGCGCACTTGAAATATCCCATGCCTCGGCGTACATGTACTTCCCAGAATTGCAGTACACATACCCCGTACAAAAATTATGTATCAACTCCATACACAAGTCATTACATTACCAAATGTTTCATAATTTACAACATAGTTAACATACATTCAGATTTCATACAAAAGAGTCAAGTCTGCAGTAGAAATACTTGCCATAAGATGGCTGAAACAAAAGCCAACCGGTTTGCCCTTACCCACAAGGCAACCGACCGGGCCGCCAAGCTAGTCGTCCTTCACGAAGTCAGTCTCACAATAGCTAACCCCTTGGGGGTCAACCTCCTCTACAACAATTACGCAATGCAGTTGAGTACAAAACTGTACTCGCAAGACTTACGCATAACAAACCTGTACATAGCTGCATGCAAGCTGAAACAAAGGAGGAAGCCATAGGGTTCATTTTAAGCACAAAGCAATATTTCATTTGCAATAGTGTAATAGATTGAAGGCAATTTTAGCAAATATGTTTTTATTTGTTTAAATAACAACAAGACAACAATTATAAGCATAAATAACATCCTAGAGGTGACTTCCCAACAGCCACCACAACATAGCACGAATTACCCATTCGTACCACCCAAAGTCAAGTTTTATCGAAAATGTTGTAGTCTAGTTCTTGCACGACCTAACCAAGTATGTCCATAACCTAGGACGAGGCTATTCAAATAGATTATACCCTGCAGGGGTGTACAACTGTACCCACACGTCAGACCGTCTTTTTGCTAAGCTATTAAGCACACTTCCTTAGGTATGCTGGCACGACTAAGTCCTACGAGGCATTTCCAATATTGTGTATTAACTACGAGTCGCCCATATGATTGAGACCATACGTTGTGTCGGAGTCATCAGCAGAGAGATAACTTACCGATGCTCCTCAGGGTAGGGGACTTAAACCCAGAACCCATCTCGTCACACCCAACACACATAGATTATTTTCTTTTTCACACAACACACAACCTCCTGCAACTCGGAGCTAGCACACGCCAAAGTACTAAGTCAAGAGGGGTCCCACATGTCCCTCATCTGGAATACACACAATAACACTTGGATCGGTGACACAAGTAACTCGGTCCTTGTTGACTCAGGCACCATCCATGCACACCCGATAATCACACCATCCAACCAATGTGCCCAAGTCTAAAATATTTTATTTTAAGTTTTAGTTTCCAAATACAATACATACATCGGTACCCTGACCCAAATAATTTAAAGTGATGATATAATAATCATCACTGAAGTGATAATTCCCATTCTACCGTTCTAAGCATTGCTAAGCGACACAACTCGTATACTACAACTAAAGTGACTAGAGCCCATCCACCGAGCTCTAAGTCACAACGGATATAAACATGGGCTTAGTAGTAGAGTATGGATGTTTACCTACAGATCATTTAACTAATTAGGTAAACTATCGCGAACTAAGAAATAACTTGACAACATAGCATGCATACCTATAGTTGAAACATTTGAAATATTAACATGCGTAAATAATAGGATCAACGTGCATCAAAGGAAAACTACTTGCCTTACTGGAGATAACTTTCTTGCTGCAGAGGATCACTCTCGTACTCAACGAATTCGTTGGAACCTATCGAAAGAATCGAGAAGAAACAATAAGAACAAATAACACCGAGAATACTCAACAATTCAAATCATCCAAAAATTATGAAATTTTCACAGAAGGTAGAGCATGATTTTAAATGAATTTAGCAACAAAAATCAATTGATTTGGATGATGCATGCAAAAGTTATAGCCAGAACAAAATCAGCTTTCAAAAGAAATGCAAGAAAATCCCTATCGGGTACTGTTCATCTGAAATTAATTTTTTGGTGAAAATTTTCAGGGAGGTGGTGAACATGAAAATTTTATGGTAGACAAAGCACCTCATGAGATGAATAATGGAATTTGATACACCTCATTTGGAGCTAAAATGAATTTCTTATGATTTTTCAAAGTCATGAAAGTAGTGCACAACCCATATGTAAAATGCGATTTTCAGAGATAGCAACATACTCAAAACCTATTCTACAACAAAGTACACTAATAGAGGAATCCAACAAAATTGAATTCACTCCATTTGGAGTTACAGAGAAAAACTTATGCATTTTTCAAGTTAAAACAATTTTTAGTGCAAGAAATAATGCTAAACCGAAAGTAATTCTACTAACAAGAATTTCTGGAACAAAAATGTGGTGACCCGGCCAGGGGCTTCACCCGAGAGGTCCTTCAGGACCTCCCTAGGAGTCCATCAGGACCTCCCAGGAGGTCCTAAGGACCTCTTGGGAGGTCCTCCCAGGCCTCCCAAGAGGTCCAGCCGGACCTCCTAGAGGTCCAAGGAACTAACCCGAGGAGGTCTTGAGGCTCAGGACCTCCCCAAGAGCCACGACCAGGCCTGAGGGAGGTCTAGAGACCAACCCAAGGAGGTCATGGGACATGGAGAAGTCCTAACCCTCCTGTGATCCGAACCAGTCCCAAGGATCAATGGCTAGTTCTCACAACAAATACAAGTGATAACATACATCCACAAAAGACTTTATTAACAGCGAGGGAGTTGATTACAAAGTTGCTTACAAGCCATGACAACAAAGCAAAATACACAGCGGAAGCAAAACCAAGTCCACCCAATACACCACAGGTAATTGGCTGGAGGGCGTGGCCTAATTGATCTGGTCCTCATCATCATCAAAGAAATCTTCTCCTGCTCAATTCATCAGTCAAACAATAGTGAGCACAACAACCGTGCTCGCAAGTTACACCTGTCAATTAACAGAATGACATGCATAAATGGATATTTCAAAGGAAGGCATAATATGGTTAATTTGCATAAAGCCAAGTTTGTTTCCAATTACAAGTAGTAAGTTCCAAGGCATATACAATAATTAAAATTCATTTTCGAAGTTCAATTTTTCAGTAGGATAACATTCATCAACAAAGTGTGAAGGATACCCTCCTGTCACAAGGCTCCTTGCCCAACCCATTTGGATAGAAATCCAAAAACCATTTTCACAAGTCTTTTCAAAATAAAACCAAGATCTAACTTTGGGTGGCTTTGCTAGCATGTCCATGACCGTGGACACAGCTATTCGAATAGATTTACACTCTACAGAGGTGTACAGCTTTACCCACATGACATGTCTTCACTAGTTTGTTTGGCATTCGTCAATGTCACCTCACACTTCCTTTGGTGAGAGGTCTAGAGCACATGACAAGGCCTTTACAATGCATCGTTCCACCGCAGTCCATCCACTCTAAGGTTTTGCCCTTACCTAGGGCCCCCTCTTGAGCCAGATGGGAACAATAGTCATGAAAGACTTTGTCAAAAGAAATGGCCATGAAAGACCGCCCACGTACAAATAGGATCAACCACGATGGAACTTTGTAAGTTAGTCGGCCAGGTCCCGCCCACACAGGACAAGTGGTTGCACGATGGTGGCTAGCAAGATGTGCCTCGCAGACCGGTCCTTAGCTAGCTTGGGTGACCATCGCATTCCCCTGGACCTCAACCTTACCTAGGATTGAGTCCGTGCATAAACATTGCACCAGCCAAGCCAACCAATTCGCCTAAGACCAAATCCATTTTCCATTTCTTTGCTTCCCCAGCAACATTTTCATACCTCCATGACAACCCAATGCCATGGCCAAAACACTTTTAAACAACAGTTGGTCAATGGAGATAAAACTTCCCAAAATCAAATACTTTTGGTCTAAGCACAACTAAGCTTTTCCTTTCCGAAAGGTTCTGGTTCATACTATTGCCTTTAACCAGTTTTCAACTAGGGTGACAACATGTTTGGTTCAATGTCAAGATTGGCCATACAAAGGATTTGGGCATAACTATGAACTTAAAGACAGGTATTGAAATAAGTAAGTAAAATAAGCATGCATAAACCTTTGAAACAGAACATAGTAATTTGAAGTAATGGGTACAACATGGTCAAGGGTGTAACTTGCCTTATTGCCTTACTCAAAGGCTTGAGTGTCTTCTTCTTTATCAAAGAACCCTTGTTCTTCACTGCCTTCGCAATCTACACGGTGGGAAACAAAACAACTCAAATAGAGCTCAAGTAAGATCCAAAGAAACTCCAATGAAACTCCAAAATAAAACCAACAGAGAGTCTAGGTGATCAGGAGGAGGTCCAAGGAGCTTCCTGGAGGAGATCCGAAGCTTTAAAGAGGAGGTCCTGAGAGCTTGGAGGGAGGCCTAAGAACTGGTTGGATGAGCAAAAGAACTAGAAATGAGGAAAAGGTAAAGATGAAGGACTGCTCAAGCTTATATAGCCAGAGCTGCTGGGAGTCCTAAGGGCACGCACGAGAACAAGGTAGGTGAGCAACAGAACAAGGTATGCTCTGGCATGCGCAGACAGCTGACAGGAGATACGGCGGGTCAAGCGGGGAGGGAGCAAAACGGTGAGGCAGCATTTAATGTGATGCAACACATTTAATGCACGAAGACTCCGGCGAGTGCATCTCTGGGGACTTCAGTGAGATCAGCGTCACGATTAAGGGGAAAAGGAGGAGAACGAGGCTGACCGGTGGGGCCGGTCAACAATCGGAATAGGTGGTCAAACCAAGGGGAGGTTGTGACCACTAGATGGCCGCGACAGGTGGTTTTTTACCACAGGAGGTCGCAACAGAAGAGAGGAGGTTGCGGCTAAACGACAAAAGGAGGAGGTCGCAACTCCAAGGGGAGGTCGTGGCTAAAGGGCAAGAGAGAAGAGGTCGCGGCCTCAAGGGGAGGTCGCGACCCTAAAGGGTAGTCTTAGCGAAGAGACCCATAGAGGGTGGTCTTTACCAAAAGACCTCAAAGGGTGGTCCTTGCAAAAAGACCACGCGGTGGTCCAGAGGACGAGAAGGTCCAAAAGATAAGGGAAAAGATGCGACAAAGCAGAGCTGTCCGATCTCGTAAGAGGGAAAGGCGCGGCACTGGATCGGACCACGCGAAGGAAAAGGAAGATCCAACGAAGGGGATAGTTCAAGGGGGAGGTCTTGACAGTTAAGATGAGATCAAAGGAGGTCCTAACGGTCAAGACGAACCAATGGGAGGTCCTGACGGTCAGATCTCTCAAGGGAGAGGTCCTGACGGTCAGATCAAACCAAGGGGAGGTCCTGACAGTCAGATCTCTCAAGGGGGAGGTCCTAACGGTTAGATCTCTCAAGGGGGAGGTCCTAACGGTCAGATCTAATAAAGGGGAGGTCTGAACGGTTAAGATCTCCAAAGGGGAGGTCCTAGTAGTCAGATCTAACAAAGGGGAGGTCTAAATGGTTAAGATCTCCAAAGGGGAGGTCCTAACGATCAGATCTAACAAAGGGGGGGCCTGGACGGTTAAGATCTCCAAAGGGGAGGTCCTAACGGTCAGATCTAACAAAGGGGAGGTCTGGACGGTTAAGATCTCCAAAGGGGAGGTCTTAACGGTCAGATCTAACAAAGGGGAGGTTTGGACGATTAAGATCTCCAAATGGAAGGTCTTATCAGTCAGATCTAACAAGGGGGTGTGGACAATTAAGATCTCTAAAGGTGAGGTCTTAACGGTCAGATCTAACAAAGGGGAGGTCTAGACGGTTAAGATCTCCAAAGGGGAGGTCTTAACGGTCAGATCTAACAAAGGGGAGGTCCAAATAGACAAGAAAGAGGTCCTAGAGGATATGGGGAGATCCAAATAGACAAGGAGGAGGTCCTGGAGGACATGGGGAGATCCTGAAGGACACGGGGAGGTCCAAATAGACAAGGAGGAGGTCCTGGAAGACATGGGGAGGTCCTGAAGGGCACGGGGAGGTCCAAATAGACAAGGCGGAGGTCCTGGAGGACATGGGAAGGTCCTGAAGGACACGGGAAGGTCCTGAAGGACACGGGAAGGTCCAAATAGACAAGGAGGGTTCCAAAGAACACAAAAGGAGCTCAAATGAATATGAGGGGAGACTTAGGCCTGGGGAGGTCTAAGCCAGAGGAGCATCGAAGCGGGAAAGTCTGGACCAGGGGAGGCCCAAGCACTTGGGAGGTCCAGACCTAAGGAGGTCTGGACCAATGAAGAACAAAACCTGCGCAGAAAAGAGAAGATCACCAAAGCTCCACAAACCCAAATAACCAAAAGCGAGTTTTAGTTGAAGTTTGATTTAATCAAGTGAAATCCATTCTGAAATTCTCAAATTAAGCTTTGAATTCCCATCAAACAAAATGGTTCTTTTTATTTTGAAAATTCAAAAAGGCTCCAAAAACCAGGGTGTTACAAAAAACAAGATTCAAATCAATTTTAGAATAAAGTATATTTAAAAATTAAACCAACAAAATTTGTTTCATGCAAAAAGGAGTTAAAACGAATTACTTATGTAGTTTTGAAGTTTAAAACAATTTACAGTACAAAACTAATTGATATATGGATTTTCCTTATAACCCCTGAGCTGAAAACATTCTGGGCCGTCGAGATCTAATCGGACAGTCCAAACGAGAGGGACGTTCAGACGGTTCGAACGACCAAAATGATCCAGGCGGTTGAATCGAAATCGGACGGTCCAAATGAAAAGGAACATTTGGACGGTCCGAACGGCCCAAACGATCTGGACCGTTGAAATCAAATCGTAGGGTCCAGACGAGATACAAGTTCGGACTCTGGCTTAAGCGAACTGACAGGTGGGTCCTATATGTCAAAGACTCAAGCTTTGACCGGAGTTTAAACCTCTTGTTTTCTGTTCAAGGGCCCATGCGACAGTGAGACCGAGCGGCAATTAACACCGGATCTACACAGTGATCAACGCTTAAGACATTGATTTGGAGCTAATCATTAGCTACAGTGATTGTTGGGGTACGACAAAAACTCGAGTTCAATGCTGAGCTCACCGCCGGCGTGAGCTAAGGGCATGAACGGTTTCTAATAGTGTTGCGCACCTACAGGAGGTGGGGGCGGCGGCTGAGATGCCCTATACCGGCGGCTAGCCGGAGAGGGACGGTGCTATGGTTCGGCAAACTTGCATGTTGCAACCCGAGTGTGTTTTGAGCCAAAAATCGCATGCATGCATATCTAAAGGTTACTAGGGACCTTACCAAAGGATGGAGAGGTCCAAAGAAGCTCTGAGGTAGCTTGACGTCGTTAATGGCAACGGCGGCGCTCAGCTCCACGCGGAGAGAACAGGCTGAGCAAGAAAAAGACCCATGAAGCATCAAGATAGCTCAAGCATCATAAGAAGATGCTCTAAGAGCAAGGAATTGGAAAAAGTCTTATCGAATCGACAAGGAGATGAAAATAGACCTTGTTGGCCTCAAATGGAGGAAACTCAAAATCCACGAGTTCCTGCGACACATTGCCCAAATTAGTTGAGGGGTTTTCAATGTCACACCTAAAAACACGATATGACGCACAAGATTGAGGATAAAACTCACCGAAGACAAAGTTGGCACAACGGTGGCCTTCAGGGCGTGCTTTAGGGCAAAAAATGGCACGAAGGCGTTTCGGGCACTACACAAGAAATCAAGAGCTCGCAGTAGCCAAAATGGAAATGGCATGCAAGAAGGAAACTAAGGGACTTGGAGGTGAGGATTTTACCGAAAGGATGAGTCAATGTGAGCCTCCTTATCCTCGGCCGAAAAGAGGAGAAGTGAGGAGAAACTAGGATTTGGAGGGGTTTTAACTGGGAAAGATGACGGCAATGGAGGCGGCGTTAAGCAACGAAGCTCCAGGAGTGGTCGCAATGGGCGGTGGCTCACGGCGTTGACGAGGCAGTGCAGCATGCAATGGGCGCATGGCGTTGAGCTTCTGCGCGAGTGCCAACGGGAGGTAAGAAACGAAACTGACAAGTGGGTCCCACTGTGTCACTGACTCAAGTGAAAGTGGCTCGGGTCAATTTGAATGAGCGGAATGGGTTTCGACTGTTAGATCAAGATCGGATGGTCCACGTGATTTGGTCGTTCGGACGGTTCGAACAGCCCACTCAATCCAGTCCATTGATCTCCAATCGGATGGCACAAAGTGAAGGGGTAAGTGGTGCAGTGCGGGTTAGGCTAGACCGAGTTGGTCGGGTCCGGCTCGGACCAGAGGAACAGTGAAGGGTTGGATTTTGATTAACAAGGCTGAGATGGTTTGTGACTTTTTAGAGAGAGTTTGATCTCCAAAAATTCTAAAATTTTTACTGGAGGTTCCTGACTCCAAGATTAACCTTGTATAAAATTTCTAGATGTTTTTATGGAATGCATTTTCTCTAGAA
This sequence comes from Phyllostachys edulis, assembly GCA_036346405.1. NCBI lineage: Eukaryota > Viridiplantae > Streptophyta > Magnoliopsida > Poales > Poaceae > Phyllostachys > Phyllostachys edulis. The sequence continues at coordinate 29,244,360 of CM070567.1, read as the reverse complement.
ATTTCTCAAGGTTCTGCCCTAGGGTTTGACTAAGGACCTAGTTGGTTTGACTGGCCTCTGACAAATAGCAAATAAAATCTAAAGATTTTGAAATTTTTCAGAGGAGTCACCAGGGTGATCTAGAAGTTAGGAAAAATATTTTCAGAGAATGATCACAAGATTTGCTTAAGGAGTTTTCAAGGATTATGCTTCCATCAAATGAGGCATTGATCTTTGAAAATAGGAAACCCTTGGGGAAAATTTCTAGAAAATTTAAATGACAACATGAGGCATCAAAAATTTTAATTTCTCCTCATTTTTATACATTTGAATTACAAACCTGAGTTTCGGATGTTACAAAACCTCCCCCCCCTTACAAGAATCTCGTCCCGATATTCCGTTCACTCGGAAAAGAAAAACGGGTAATCCGCACGAAGGTGATCCTCCCATTCCCAAGTTGCTTCATCCTCGGTATGATTTGTCCACTGAACCTTAAGGAATTTGATGGCACGATTCCATGTTCTTCGTTCAGCTTCTTCAAGGATGAGAAAAGGACGCTCCCGGTAGGTCAAGTCTTATTGTACATCGAGACTTTCCAATGGAGCTTCCTCGGTTGGAATGCGAAGACACTTCTTCAATTGCGACACGTGGAATACATCATGTACTCCTTCGAGTGCAGTGGGCAACTCCAACTTATAGGCTACAGCTCCTTTCTTCTCAATGATGCAGTAAGGCCCAACATATTGAGGAGCTAGTTTGCCTTTGACGTCAAATCATTGATGACCCTTTAGAGGAGAGACTTTGAGATAAACAAAGTCATTAGGCTCAAAGCTCAACTCACGACAACGACGATCCACATAGCTCTTTTGCCAAGATTGAGCTGTGTGTAATCGGTCTCGAATCAACCGAACTTGACTTTCAGCCTCATAGATCGAGTCCGGTCCAAAGAATGATCTTTCGCCGGATTTTGACCAATTTAACAGGGTTCTACATCTCCTCCCATATAAGGCCTCGAATGGTGCCATGCCGAGACTAGCTTGAAAGCCATTGATGTAAGAGAACTCGGCAAACGGCAAAAATTTCTCCCAATTCTTCCTGTAGGAGAGAACACAGGCATGGAGTATGTCTTCCAAGACTTGATTCACTCTTTCAGTCTGGCCATTAGCTTGAGGATGGTATGCGGTGCTGAAAGAAAGTCGAGTCCCCATAGCTTCTTGCAAGCTATTCCAAAATCAAGAGGTGAAAAGTGTACCACGATCTAAAACAATCGTCTTTGGTACTCCATGCAAACTCACGATGTGGGCTATGTAGAGATCCGCCAAAAGACCTACATGAATATCCGCCTTGACGGGTAGGAAGTGTGCCACTTTAGTTAGTCAATCAATGACAACCCATATGGCATCATTCCCTTTGGAGGTACGGGGCAGACCGGTGATGAAATCCATGCCGATAGAATCCCACTTCCATTCAGACATGGGCAAAGGTTGTAGCAAACCCGCTGGACGTTGATGTTCGGCCTTCACACGACGACAAACGTCGCACTCGAAAACGAACTTTGCGATCTCTCGCTTCATTCGGGTCCACCAGAATCTTTGACGGGGATCTTGGTACATCTTTGTGGCCCTAGGATGAATGGATAAAGGAGAATCATGGGTTTTGCGTAGGATGATATTCCACAATTCCTTGTTCTTCAAAACAACAAGGCGCTTTCCGAACCATACAACACCATTTTCTTTTTGTGAGAAGCACTTGGATGTCCCGTTCTTGATATTCTGCTTGATTTGGTTCACTCCAACGTCTATTTGTTGCGCATCCTTGATCTGATCTTCCACGGTTGCACAACCATGGTAGTGAGGAAACCATGCTCAACCACTCCCAAGTTGAGCCGCTGAAACTCTTCATGAAGGGCGGGTTGTTGCTCCTTGATCAGCCAAGTATTGCAATAAACTTTGCGACTGAGTGTGTCGGCAACAACATTAGCCTTACCTGAATGATATTGGAGACCCGTGTCATAGTCTTTGATCAATTCCAACCATCTCCTTTGCCTAAGGTTCAGATCTAGTTGAGTGAACAAATACTTCAAACTTTTATGGTCTGAATACACTTCGCAACGATTACCGATGAAGTAATATCGCCAAATCTTCAGTGCATGGACCACTGCAGCTAATTCTAAGTCATGGGTTGGATAATTGAGCTCATGAGGTCTCAATTGTCTTGATGCATAGGCCACAACTTTGCCTTCTTGCATAAGAATACAACCGAGTCCTTGACAAGAAGTATCGCAATAGATATCGAAGCTTCGGTGGACATCGGGAAGAACGAGAACTGGAGCTGTGGTCAACCTCTTCTTGAGTTCTTGAAAACTCCTCTCAGAATCAGTGGACCACACAAATTTCTTATCATTCTTGAGCAAGTCGGTCATCGGCTTTGCGATCTTAAAGAAATTCTCAATAAAGCGACTATAGTAGCCCGCTAAATCGAGAAAACTCCTCACGTCGGTCACCGACTTAGGCTGACCCCATGAGAGCACATCGCTGACCTTGCTAGGATCCACGGCTATGCCTCCCGCTAAAAGAACATGACACAAGAAAGCCACTTCTTTCAACCAGAACTCGTACTTGCTGAACTTCGCATAAAGCTGGTGCTCACGCAGCTTTCCCAACACAAGCTTCAGATGTTCAGCATGTTCTTCGTCATTCTTTGAGTAGATGAGGATATCATCAATGAAGGCCACCACAAACTTGTCCAAATACTCCATGAATACCATATTCATAAGATTCATGAACAGGGCAGGAGCATTCGTCAAGCCAACATGACGGTATACTCGTACAGTCCGTAACGAGTAGAGAAAGCCGTCTTCGGAATATCTTCAGATCTGATTCGGACTTGGTGATAGCCCAACCTCATATCAATCTTGGAGAATACCCGAGCTCCGGTCAATTGATCGAAAATATCGTCAATCCGAGGCAACGGGTACTTGTTCTTCGCTGTCACTTCATTTAACGGACGGTAATCAATGCACATTCGCAGAGTTTTGTCCTTCTTCTTCACAAAGATTGCAGGACAGCCCCACGGTGATGAGCTTGGGCGGATGAAACCCTTCTCTTTAAGCTCACCAAGTTGCTTCTTCAACTCCTCCAATTCATTTGGAGGCATCCGATATGGCCTCTTCGAAATCGGGGCGGTACCGGACAGCAACTTGATGATGAACTCAATATCCCGGACTGGAGGCATTCCAGGCAAATCTTCAGGAAACACATCCACAAAGTCACACACTACTGGGACTTCATGAATTTCCAAAGCCGGCTTCACTTCAAGCACGAAAAGATGTGGTTCTTGCAGCTTCGGAGGAATTCCAACTTGCTCGCCGGATGGACTTGTGAGGGAGACGAATTTATTGGTACAATCGATTTGTCCCAAGTGTTGGGACAGCCAATCCATGCCAAGTATCACACCCAAACTCGCTAAATTGAGGAGGATAAGATTTGCCAAAAATCCCACTCCTCCAATCTCAATAGAGACATCCCGACATTCTTTTTCAGCTCTCATTTCTGACCCCGGAGAGTGAATAATCAAATGAACATGCATGGGAACAATTTGAAGATCACTAAGTGCAGCAAAAGACTTTGATATAAAAGAACGAGAAGCTCCGGAATCAAACAAGACAATAACAGGTTGAGAGTTGACAAGAAACGTACCCAACAATCTAAGTACCTAACACCTGTTGTGTGCAGCAATGCATTCCATACTCCAAGATTTGGGTGTATTTATTTTTGTCCTGTGTAAGACCAAGAGGTTTTTGGTCATGATTTTTTATGATGAACACATTGACAATAAGTAAGACTTAGTCTTGGGGTTTTAAGATGAATACATTGTCTTTGGAACATGCTTGTGATCTTAGTTGTCGATCTTTGTTGAGTTCTCGTTGTTTTCTCGTCGAATATCGCTTTTGTCGCTTTATGTAGTACCGGTCTTGTGTCCGCGGAACTACCGTTGAGAGGAACAACCGTGCAGTTGCTGGCGGTATGGTTTTTCTTGAAGACTTGCGTTTGGCTTTTGGATTTTCTTGAGAACGGTAGTACCGGCTTTGTATCTGCGGAACTACCGGATTGCGGTAGGACCGCTTGTTAAGCACGGTAGTACGGCAAGTCTTTGTTTCTGAATGGTGTTTTGGTCGACTCGTTAGATCTTGATCTGACGGCTCATATTGAGAGGAACGTTCGGACCGTCCGAACTCTTCAAGGACTGTGAGCCTTTGATTTGGAATCTGATGGCTGAAATCAAGGGGAACGTTCGGATTTTCTACAGTTCTCCTAAATCTGACGGTGTTGAAGCGTGGTCCGATCGGCCCAAATCATCTAGAGCGTCCACATATCTCAGGGCTTGTTTCTGAATTCTTTTGCGCATTTCAGAGGTGCGGTAGTACCGTTTGGAATTTGCGGTAGTACCGCACATCGGTAATACCATTGTGTTTTTGGCGGTATGGAAAAACCAGAACACTTGTTTTTTTTTTGGACATTGGATTTCTTGCTGAGCGGTATGACCGCGCCATGGATGGCGGTAGTACCGCAATAGGTTTTTTAGAGAGAGAGAGAGTTTCTGACAAGCACTGTTAAGTAAAATTCGGAGAATCAGAGTCTTTGCGCCGGTATCACCGCTGAACAGTATGACCGTGAGTTTGAACGCGTCGGTAATACCGCTTAGTCATTATGACCGCTTGATAAAGGTATGGAATTTCCAGAGAGTGTGTTTATCAAGATTTTGAGATTTCACGAAGAACGGTATTTAGTAGTGTTTGAGCGAAAAAGACGACGTGTCAGCGGTAGTACCAGGGCTAATGTGGCAGTAGTTCCGTTTATGCTCTGAAATATTGTCGTTTTGGTGATTTGACTGAGGATAAGTTAAAATCGTGAGCTGTATCGAATTGCATGATGCATGATAGTGATTATGTGTGTGAGTGAGCTAATGGATGGTCAAGTTGGAGAACTTGTGCCAAGATTTGGTTTCTATGGTCTTTGCATGTGCAGGTCGAGCGTGAGGACAAAACATAGTTCGTGACGAGGTTGACTCGGACTAGGATGGGGAGATCTGAGGTCTAGGAGGTCGTGGATGTCACAAGGTGGTTTGGATCACGCTGGAGCACGTGGAGATCAAGGCGTGCGCGCTGGAAGCTACGGGATGGAGTCCTAGAGGCTTGCAGTGTGAAAATTGGAAAGATTGATTTGGAAGGAGTTCCAAATCTGGTCGTTTTGAGATAGAGTCCATGTTGGTGTTGTGTTGGATATGGATAGGACTCTAGGGTATAAATAGAGGAGGGTTAGGAGCTAACCGGTGGGTTTTCAGATTGGAGGTCGTGATTTTGAGTCACGGTTTTGAGTTGAGGTTCGTGCTGTGGCTTTTGTCAAAAAGTTTTTGCAAGGTCTTCCGTTGAAGATTGTGAGAGGTGCTTGAAGGGCACCTTGTAGCCACACATCATTGTTTGAGCAATATACAACAGTTTGTTTCTCTATTATGTCCAGAGTTTCGTTTTGTTCTTGTTGCGTTTGATAGTTTCTTGAGAAGCTCTTTTGGAGGTCTTTTGCAGATATCCAGAGAGGTTCTTGAGGTGATCTCAAAGAAGACTTCAGAGAGGTTTAGCAATAAGGTTTCGGCTGAAGGTCTTGAAGGTCAAATACGCTGCAAATCATTCACCCCCCCCCCTCTGATTGTGCCATACGATCCTACATCCTGGTATTTCAATGTTCTAGGCTCGAACTGTGTAGGATGTAATGCAATGGAATAAATAGGACTTGTCAGCTATAGGCTTTGGCACCATTTTTGCGTGCTCAACGCCATGTACAATAGACGACATGCTTAGATAATTTTAGTGTGTGTGACATGCTGCTATTTCCTTAAAATCTGGCAAAATATGTTGTTTGATATCTGCAATGTCAACCGTGTCAAGTGCAGTTAGCAAATACTATGCTTGTTAATGTATATACTACATCTACATATTGGTCTGGTGTTGTGCATGCTTATGCCAGAAGCTGCTCTGTTGTCTCATCTGGTCTTTAGTGCGATATTTGGGATGGTTTGAAATGTTGTTTGCTGTCTTTTTGCCCCATATTTGGTCTGGACAGCATATTGCAAAACGCAGACTAATTCTATTGTATGTCGACAAAATAGAAACCTATTGGTAGAGACGGACCCGTCGAAGTTGAGCCAGAGGGTAAGCGGGTTTTGCTGAGCTCTCGATCTGGATGAGTTTTGAATTGCAAATTTTCCTTTTGTAAATATATATGAGTTATGCTTTGTGTGTTTGGCACAATGTAGCAGGCATGGAATCTGTGGGCAATGAGAGCGTGGCTGAGGCTTTGCCAAGATGGTGATCAAGGTTCTATGTTCTGTGAAGCAAAGGAGTTGGTTGGAAGGAGGCTAATGTACTCAGGATGTTTCATTTTCTATGTTCGAGCAAGGGTTTGTTTTCCTTTCCACATTTCATTTTCTATATGATGTTCATGTTCTGTGTATGGCTCAAGAAGCTTATGAAATTCTTGTGTGTATTGTTGAAAAACCTTATAAATTTCTATGTTCACTCAAGAACCTTATGAATTTCTATGTGCTATGATGCTTGCCAAAATTGCTAGCTATTTCATGATCTGTTTCATGTTGTGCCAATCATGTTCTGTGATGTTTTGTTGTCTTTGTATTGATGGGCTGAGCATGGCCATCATGTATGTTGTAGTGAGCATAGAGTTCCTTCTCTATGGACCATACTGGTTCTAGTGCATCATATGATATGTCAGTTGATACTGTTTTTGTTCTTGACAGTTTCATCATTTCCATGACACTACCCAATGGACTTTTTTGATGCACAAGAGTGGCATGTAAATCTGCAATTGCTATTGGAACCAGACAAAGTGTAAGGACTCAACCCAGGAGCACCCGAAGGGTTCTCCCAGGACCACCCGGGAGGTCCCTAGGACCACCCGAACGTCCCGGCCCCTGTGCACTGAGCTAGTCCCAAGATCAGCAAGCTAGCTCGCACAAATTCAACATTGGTGACATCACAACCATACGACAAACTTAAGATGAAGCAGACAAATTAATATTATAGACAAAAGACCTTATCGTCAAGTTTGTTTACAGGGGTGCCATGCAGGGCAAACAACAAAAGAAACACTTGCAGCTGAAAACAAAATACAGCGCGGAGCCACTCGGCGAGCCACAGGCTATCGAGTGGAGGACGTCCCCTAGTCCACGAGGTCTTCAACAAACTCCTCCTGATAGTGCTTGGTGCACCCTGGGAGGTCTTCGGCTGCTGATTAACCAGAGAGCATAAGCCATGAGTACTTTGAATGTACTTAGCAAGCCATAGGGAAATAATGCAATAACATTTATGCAAGGCTTGACAAAGTGAGCTGTAGGGTTGGTTTGCATAAAGCAGCATTTAATAGAAATACAATAAGTAGATTGCAAAGCACCAGTTGAAAAGATAATACATAAGTAAACAAGTTCTTTGGAAACATCACACGACCACCTAGCCATGTGCCTAGACTACTCACGACCACCCAGTCATGAGCGAAGACTACTCACGACCACAGCTTTTGAAAGATCTACCCCTTGCGTGAAAGAACCGGGCATGTCCATGACCGAGGACGCGGCTCTTTGAATATATTTTACACTCTGCAGAGGTTGTGCACTTTACCCACAAGACACGAAGTCCTCTAATTGGTTGGACACACGTCAATGCCCCTACTCACTTCCTTTGGTAAGCAGTCTAGAGCTCATGACAAGGCCTTTACAAAGGTCAGTCCAGACTTGGTTCTGTCCGCTGAGGATTCGCCATGCTTAGGCCCCCCTCTTGCGCCATTTCGACCACCACGACAGAACCGCATCAGGACCTCGCTAATTAGTTGGCCAGGACCACCCCACTCTGGACTTGTGGTTGCACAGGAATGACCCAGATTGATGGCGTATAAGGTTAAGTCCTTAGTTGGTCGCCAAAGAGACATTCCACAACCCAAAGGTGCATAGCACCCACTACTCACTACCACCCACTCGCCCGAGCATAAAACATTTTCTGGTTCAACCCGGCCAAATGACCATTCTGGTCTTGGCACACAAATTTTAACAATAGTGGCATTGCCACAGTTCCATAGTTCATTATTCAGGTTCAACATTGTTTGAGTTATGAGATTTACGAGACCAAACGTCTACTAGAGCATGGCTAAGCAATCTAGTGCACCCATGTTGGTATTCAAAGACATCCAACTAAGATAACCCATCCTACAGGTATCCAGGGGTACATGTCAACATGTTGTGTTCAAACATACCATGGAGTCATACTGGCAAGTGGTGCTTAACTATCTCCCAAAACCATTTTCTATAAAACTAGCCATGCATGTTTATAACAAAATAATATACTTTTGCAAAAATGGGTTTAATATGATCAAAGGTCTATGACTTGCCTTCAGTGAAGAACTGAGCTTCTTCTGTTGAGAAAGCTGGGTCCAGGAGGTCTTCGGAACAGCCGGATCCTACACGTTTTCGAAAAGAGCCAAGTCAAAAACAACTTCAAAAAGAAAACCAAAGAACTCACCAAACCAGAGCTGAAAGAAAGCAAAGATTTTGATGAAGGAAAGAGGTGGAACCACTTCAAAAAAGAGCTTGAACAAAGGTGGCCGGGAGAGCAAATGAGAGTGAGTGAGAGGGAACAAAAAGGAGGGCAAGAAGAGCTCCCAGGCACTCTATTTATAGCGGAAAACGGGGCCCCGGGCGACCAGTCAAGGCGGCGAGACTCACGGGGGCTTGGTGGGGTTCAACGGAGGCAGCGGCATTAAATGCGCACGTCGCTAGGAGGCAGCAATATTACGGAGGGATAATGATTTTGCCATATTTTTTATATTTTTTTCAGATACGGATATGGATACCGGATATAAATACAAATACGAATAATGTCAAATACAAATACGGATTTAATACGAAACAAAATGAATACAGCCACGGATATTTTTCGAAATGTGAAAATCCCTCAAATTGTACACCAGAAATTAACGGAAACATGTAACTAGTTTATTTGATCCAAACATTCATGAAGTGTTCATATTTTTCAGCAACCATACATAACATTGGCACTTACAAGCTGCATTAAATAGTTATCACACATATAACACTTAGTTTATAACATTTAGCTCATAACTCATAAATCATCATACATTCACACTTAGTTCATCACATACATAAAACTAAGTTCACACTTAGCTCATCACACCTAGTTCATTAATAACATACATAGTTCGGTAATACCAAGATAAAATGTCTCAAAAATATATACATATCAGGCTAGTGCTGGCGGGATCCCTTATCTCAAATTCGCAAGCATCGGCATCATAGCCACATATTACAACATAGTGCCCTGCAAAGGGGAACAATATTCACCGGGTTAATTACATTTACAGGTATTGAGTGTTTATTATATTGCACACTGTTAATGGATGCGCTGAAGCGAGCCTATCAAATCAACCAACTTAGCTACTGAACATTTCCCCTATTTAACCTGAAGTAATGAACATAGTGTGGATATCATGGGGATATGTTCATGATCTTAAGATGATGTTACAATTGGCAATGGTATTGAGGGTTTGTCGAAACACGCGTTTTCGGCAAAGTTTAGTTTCTATCAGGTAGTAGGCGGTCAGATCGGCCAGGGCGGTAGTCAGACCGGCCTTTGTGGTGGTCTGACCGACCATCTCTGGCAGTTAGACCGGCCTGGGCTTTGGCCAAGAGGCTAGCGGTCAGACCGGCCAAGAGGCGGTGGTCTGACCGGCCGTAAAGGTTTTGTTGAATTTTGGATCGGGCCAAAAATAGAGTGTGTAGGCAAGAGAGGGGATTCTTGTACACTTGGTCTCATAATTTTTGGAGCTTCGAGTCAAAAGTTCTATTCGTTTGAAATTTCCAAAGAGGTTTCAGATTTCCAGGGAGGAAATTTGGCTAAGTCTCTTTGCTGGGCAGTCAGACCGGCCAGGGAGCGGTCAGACCGGCCATGGGTGACGGTCTAACTGGTTTTGACTTGTTCGTCGGCCATCTTGGTGGCGATGATTGTAAGTTAGGTCAAGTTCACAGATTTCAGTGCATATGTGTTGCATGATGCATGTTTTGACTAACGTCGGTCAAGTTGCGAAGAACTTGTTCCTGGAATCGATTTCTTGTTCTATTGTTGTGCAGAAAGCTTGGAGGTCAACGACGGTCAACGGCGAGGATGATTGGGACTAGGTGTGGAGAGCTAAGATTCAGAACGATCGAAGATGCTGGGTGAAGTCAGGAGACTCAAGCATAGCGTAAAATGACAAGGATGACCGAATGGGAAGTTCTATGCGACGGGTTGCATCAAGCGGCGCAGAGGTCGATGCAAGGGTCATGGTGGTTTCGGTGGGGGCTGGATGGGAGAGACTTGCCGACATGAAGATAGTCATTGATCAACCTACATGTGGCGAAGTATGGGATTGCTTCATGAAGATTTGGACTCAGACTTTGGAGAAGGATCGAGAAGGGGTATTTTGGTAACTTCACCTAAATACCGCCTTGATGGCTTTTGGCTAAACCACGGTGTAAGACGGCGTATGGAGAAGTGGTTTAGGTCAAGAAAAGATGAAGACGACGCTTTGAAATGCGTGCATGAGTGAAACCCGTTTGTGTGTGGGCTTAAATGGTGCCCATTAGGGATGTCCTTGTAAAAGCTAGCCTCCACTATAAATAGGGGAGGGTGCTGGTTGCGCACCTCCCAACCCTTGTATTGAAGAAATCCTAGTTTGTGTTTAGGGAGAGGAAAGTGGAGAGGTTAGGGTTCCAGAGAGTTAGATTGATTGTGTGCTCAAGTGTTGAGCTTTTGTCCTCCTGGATGGAGTGACTGTAAACCAACATCAATCTCAAATCAATCTAAGCAAGATTCCTCAAGACGAATCTCTTCTTGTTCTTGCTCTCTCTTTTGTGATTTTAGGGCATTCTTTGATCCTTTTGTTTCTGACCTGGATCTTGCTTGCTGTGACATATGACAATGCATCTAGGATCATCTTGATCATCTTCTACCCACGAGCAAGTTTTTGGATCATATTTTGATTTTGACTCGGTTTTGAAGTAACCTTCACTTAAACCGAAAAAAGTCAGAAATTTGGCAATGATCTTCACGATCATTGATTGGAATAGGTTCCTGACATCCTAGAAAAGATATGTTTCAAGTTTCTTGAAGTTTGAAGTTGTGGATCAAAAGTTAGACCAATTTGTGATTTTGAGTTCGGTTTGATTTTACTATTCATCGGGCTGGAGGTCAGACTGCCCCATGGAGAGGTTAGACCACCCCACGGAGAGGTCAGACCGCTAGGCTAAGAGGTCTGACTGCCCAACTCTTTATGAATCGAGTTTTTGGTTGTTTTGCTTTACGGTTTTGATTGGATTCAATACAAGTCTTCCGCTATACTTGTATATTGATCTTCATAACTCTCATAGCTATTGGAGTGAAAATCGTGTTGAATCAGATAAAGGTGAAAAAGCGACAATGCTCCGATTCACCCCTCTCTAGTCACCTTTTCGGTCCAACACATAGGAATGCTAAAAATACCCTCTTGAAGAAAATAAGAGATTTTGGCTTCCAATTGGCATGGATATGGTTTGCGAATTTATATAATGACAATCGGAAATTTAGTTTCTTAGCTCCATAATTACATGTTAGCAAGAATTAAACTATTAAAGTTGCTGGATGCTCAGCAAGAGTCTTGCACTACTGCAAGCCTAAAACATGATGAGATGAAACAACTGTAATGGTTGTAATCTAGATAAGCAGACAATCAATACCATGAGCACCAAAATACAGGACACTAATATTGGTTCTTGTTCTGAAAACAAGAACCTGGAAATAACTCCTTTTTGAAAGACAAAAGTAAATGTTCCAAAAGAGGAGCACAAAGCAACTGGCCCATGTAATCTGAATTCTCATTGAACTGTTGCATATCTTGTGCATCATTCATCCCAGAGGAGCTGCATGCCAAAATCGAGTTATTATTATGCTGTCATTGTATGTTTCAAATAACGCAGGACCACTTATTTTCTTAGTTGGACTTCCAGATTTTGCTCTTCAAAAATGAAAGTGAAGGAATAAATTGTTTTATTTGTAGAAAAATAATATATGTACATACATACATGGATACATCCATGAATATCTAACATCTCACAGAAAAGTATATTTCATCCTAAACCATTTTCAAGAACTACCTATAGTCTGCTCTGGTATATTCCCTCCGTTTCCAAGTAAATTTGGTAACAGAGGGAACAATACCAACCGTAAGTTATACTGTTCAATTGCTTCATCACCATTTCTAGTCGCGTGCCCGTGCGTTGCAACAGAAAATCAATTTTTGTATAGAATATGTTGTTGCAGCTCACCAATCTCCTTTGCTTAATAGAAAACTACAACGCAAAGAAATTATAACTTGTGCAATACTTGCTTTGAAAATATAGGGGAAAGGAAAATACAGGAGAGTTGCATCTCGATTCAAATAATTTATAGCAACCTTTTGTTAGTGATTTCACTATCACAATTATTTTGCTTGGAGTACCTACAACTACGACACATGAGATTTCTCTTCAGTATTGACCAGGTTCAGGATGACACTCAAGAAGTGCTTTGTTTTCATCACCAACCTCACGAACATGCTAGTATATGTTCCTGGTTGTCCTGGAATGGAAGGCACCACCAGCTCGTGTTCGTCTGGTCGGTCGCGCCGCTCGATAGGGCGTGCCTGGAAGGAGGTATCGGCCTATCGCTCGATGGGCCGCCGTGTGCGTGCTGACCGGATTGTTTGGCTGGACCGGCCCAGACATGATTTGTCCCGCTCGTGTTCACCGTCGTGGTGGTCGCTAGCGCCGTCGGGTTCACAACGGCCGCCGGGCTGTGGGAGGATGACGACGACAATGACGAGGCTACAATAGTACAAGTGTAGGTTGTAATGCTTGTGTTGTATATATGGATCTTGGTTTTAAGTTTATGATGTTTTCAGTTGCAAGAAAGCATAGACAAATCTTTCTGAATGTTGTAAAACATCCAGTGGCCATGAGACACTGAAAGAATTAAAGAAGTTTCAGTCAAACACAAATATGAAAGTAGGATGATAGCTAGGCCAAAATCCATAACTGAACGGCATGTATATTTGACAAACATTAACAAGAGTACATGTTGATCTTAGCCACGATCCAAAGAAGCATGAAGAATTTATTTCTGAACGATATGTGTTCACTGCTTCACCTTACGGTATTTCCCTACTACTACTACTGCTACATATTGAATCAATCACTTGTACCAGTAAAACAAGGAATAAGAATTAGTGGGTGGCTGGGTGCATAAGAAAATGTACAAGCACCATCAAATCGACCAAGCATTTCTATGTTGTTTCCTCCATGATTGAATGGTTCAAGTATATGTTTGTTGGCCAAATTTAAACAAACTAAGGTTGACTACAATACCTTAGTGAACGCAGGTGGCGAAGTAGGCAATGGTACAGGCGCACCACTTCATCATCTTGCTTATATCAATACCTATATCACACAACCACAAATCAGAACTACTGAACACAACACAATTGCAAAGATGGAGGAGGAACCCCTAACATCATTTACCTAAGCCCACTGCCTTTCACCATTTCCCTCGTGCATTGCTGTAACCAAGCATTTCTATGCATGCAGATAACATAATTGTGACAATAGCGGTTATAGCGCATTAACAATTAGCAACTTTGTTATGTCGGTTTTAGGATTGATATGTTCAACAATTGTAGTTACAAAACTCATGCTTAATTTCTTATATGCACATGGAAAATAATGACATGACTTCATCAAACATTTTCCAACAGAAACTTACCTCGATTTATGGCATATATTGTCGCTTAACTGAAGGTCACCACAGTAGTGGTTTTTTCAACTTGTTTAATTCCTATTGGTACTGGTAAGCACATCTAAAATAAGCAGTCTCAATCGACTCAATCTGAAACGACATTAATAATTTCAATGTTCCTTGTATAAGATGGATTATTCCAATGTTTTTTATTTTGCACTAAAGCATTATATGATGAAGTTGCAGATAAGTATAAACTGATTAGATTTAGTCCATAAAAAGACAACAATTAGAAATTATGGTAAGTTGACACATACGTGTTCATCAAGAAGCGATCATCAAAGTAATTGAGTTTACTTATGTTGCAACTCGAAATTTCTTGCCAAGTTATACCAAGCATTATAATTAGCCACATAATTCAAAGAAAAAGCTAATGCATAATCTGAGTTAGTGGCTCTAAAAATCTAATGGTGGAACTTGAAACAAAAAGGGCTTGCATTGTTTCATTTGGACCATCACAGGCAACTACGCTTCCCTATATGTCAATTACTGAATCAAACCTTGAAATAAGGATAAGCTAAAGGGCAATGTGCACAATTAAAAAGGGGGAAATTGCAAAAATAAAAAGCTACCTTAACCTTTTTTAAAAGCCACCTTATCTTCAGCCTTCTAGCATTGTATGCACCCATGTTTAATACTTAGTCCAACTCTGGAAGCAAAACATGCAAAAGAAGCTTATGGGATTAATCTCGATAAATTGACCAGTAAAAACGGTGATGAAACTGAGAATATAATGTTAGAACATTGCATGGCTCGGTTCATGTGAGCTCATAGTATTGTAATAAAAAGGCTTCTTGTATAGATGAGCAATTGTTTACACTGCCACCACTCATCCCCTAAAACCTAAGCAGTAGAAGCATTCTGTTATATATCGATAATTATACATCACCAATTAATTGTGTAGTATTTTTACGATAAATATGCATCCAAACATTGACTATACATATCTAAATGCTCTAAGACAAGAAATGAAACAACAGGTAAAAAAATTTGCCCAAAGAACCAACCGGTGTTCAATCACCATGGGCCAAATTCAAGGACAGAAAGTAATATATGGCTCAACTTACCGAACATATGCTAAACACCATGGTCCGCTATTAATCATAACTTGGCAAACAAATTTTAGAATTTTATACACTACATCAGTTATGGGGAATAAGATCTATCTTGCAAACCAGAAAAATTTTAGTTTTACAATCAGTTCTCCAGATAGCACTTAAATTTCATTGTACAATCATATCTTGAAAGAATACCTCCAACGAAAGAGGCACTAAAAGTGTTTAGGGCACGATTAAAATGATAGTAAGTGCCAATCAAGATTTGCAGAGGACATGCGTGATACCAAGCATAACTTGCATCTTTGTAAGTTGTAACTGAAAGGGCCACATGCAAATATGGATAGATTCAATGTACTATTTGTGAGAAAATGTACTAACCAATAGGTAATAGTGCTACCTAAACCAAGCTTCTGCTCAAAGCTACACAAATACACAATCCATTTGACGACCTACTGAAATCTCTTCGTTCTCAATGACCTATTACTTTGATAAGCAAAGGAAAAACATGAGATCTCATAAGCTGGGAAAATGAATTTTCTTTTTAATAATCTATTTTTTATTCAGAATTACAAAAATAATACTACTTATTTTTTTTGTCAGAAATAATCACGTATCGATCCACGGTTGCGCGACTTGGGCTAGTCGCCCAACGGGTGAGCGACAGATGTCCAAGTCGCTTAACAGTTAAGCGACTGGACCTTTCGCCTCCTAGTCATCGAACGGTTGGGCGACTCGGTCCAAGTCATCGTACAGTAGACTGACTAGGACACCTGTCGCTCAAACGCTGGACCCTAGTCACCCAACCGTTGGGCGACTTGGGGTGCTTATGTACCGCGCGCGTGCGGCCGGCCCTAAACAGTCGCCATTTGAGAAAGCGACAGCCGAGAGTAGAAGAAAGAAGAGAAAGAGAGGAGAGGGAGAGAGAGGAGAGGAAGAGAGAGAGGAGGAAAAAAGTTTCTTTGCATCGACGACGATGGTGAGTCTCTAGCATTATTTTGTATGCGTGTATTTTTGAAACCATGGGAGGTTAGCAAGCAATATCATGTGTATTGACATATTGTTAGCAAATGAAATAATAGTAGGTTAATTTAAAAAATCTTAGTTTGGAGATAGCATGATTAATATAATTAGTTTGGAAGTTCGTATTGAGGAAACATTTGTCGATGAAAATTAATTCGGTTGTACTGTTTCGCGTGCTATGCTAATTGCGCCCGAGCATGATGAACAATAATGTATTACTTTTCTATTATATAAACATGTTGATAACCGTGCATTCGCAAATGCTAGTTTATAGAATGTTAAATACATGTATTTATTTGCACAATAAAGAATTGATAACGTTTTATTTATAGTTTATTTACAGATACATGGTTTCAAACCCATAGGATTCCAAAAAATGTGAATTTTTGAAAAAAAAATTCCGGAAAGCTTCACCCATTATAAATATGCATAGAAATGATGATGTTTTAAGTATTTCGCAATCCATAGCAGCATGTACATGTGTTAACGTAATGTAACCTTTTGTAGGGAAAATTGCGTGTTTACCACTTGGGTTTCATGAAATTGTATATTTATTACCACTGTGTTCGAGCAAAGTATTTTGGTGCCACTAAGAACATACCAAATATGATTTATTTGCCATTAGAATATAATTTAAATGCTCAATTAGCATTAATGCTTTTAATTTCTTTGTTATTTATTTTATAACTGACGTACCTATGTAATATCTCGTTTAATTAGGACCTGTGGTCGAGCAAAGTGTTTTGGTGACACTAAGAACATACCAAATATGATTTATTTGCCATTGGAATATAATTTAAAAGCTCAATTAACATTAATGCCATTTAATTTCTTTGTTATTTATTTTATAGTTGACAAATCTATGTAATACCTCATTTATTTTATAATTGACAGGGTCCATGCATATTGTTAATAGTTGTAAATAGTATAGTCTTAGGTTTGCATATGAAATCATGGTAGGTTACTTTCGAAAGCATGGTAGGTTATGATCAAAAAATCAGTAGACTTAAGCAAGAATACAACTTAATTTGCAGAATTTCTGGAGCTACGCTATAAGTAATTGAACCCACTAATTGTGTCATAATTGCTAACTGGAAATTGATTTGCAGGTATGGCTCACAACCCTGGTGGTTCGGATTGGCATTTCAGCCTACTGGACCAGTTGGTCAACGCGTAGCACCGCGCGAGCCGTCGTGTCCCGCATCCGGTTCACGGGGACGACATGGCTGACTTGAGGGTGGTTCATACACGGACACCCCAACGGGCTTGGAGACTGGACCCAAGCTGGGTAGACAGGTTTGTCCACAAGTTGTGCCACTTGTTTTGTGTCATATCCCCGCTATGTAGTTACTTCTTCGTGCTTTGCAGGCTGAGCCGTGCCAGCCTTCTACCTGTCGCGCGGATGGTAGAGGCCACCAAAGAGGATGATGCTCTAGTCGAGGATGACAGGGAGGTCTAGGCCGGTCTGGAGCGGTCACGTCGGTTCCCATTCGACCGGTAGCTCCTGACAGCCCTAGTGGACCGGTGGCGGTTCGAGATGCACACCTTCCACCTCCTATTCAGAGAGATGGCCCCTACTCTGCAAGATGTCACGATGCTGCTCGGCCTGCCTATCGCGGGAGCCCCTGCATTCCCGCCAGACGCGCCTGTCAACTGGTGCGACGCCCTGCTGGGTGGGTTTCAGGGGGTTCTTGCGGCGGAGGCCGCGCCACCGTACTACGACTTCTCAGAACGACGGTGGCATGGCCCGCCCCTACGGTGGCTTTCGTAGTTTCGGGTACGTATGCTACCTATTTTTCATGTTTAGCGATGCACTATCCTAGCCATATGACGGGCTTACTAATTATTCGTTTGTGCGTAGGTCGAGCGGATGGTCCCGCAGCCCACCGCCAACCAGGTGTTGCGACACCCCCACTACTACAAAACAGGCTATAGTAGACGCCTCATCATAGATGGTTCAAAAGGAACTGTCTGTGTTGGGTCTGTCGGGAGCAGGCATTTGCAGTGTAGGCCTATCACAGACGGTTCGTAATAAGAACTGCTCGTGATACGACTATCACGAGCGGTTTGTTGATAGAACCGCTCAGTGATAATTCCTGACGGTTCTACTAAAGAACCGCTCGTGATCGTTTCCACTTCTCATTTTATAGAGCCGGGCTGTTGAACCATCCGATCGAATCGGATGGTCCCGATCGGAGGAGACGTCGGACGGTCCGAACGTCTCCTCCGATCGGGACCGTCTGGTTTGGATCGAATGGTCCGAACAGCCTCGGGATCTATAAAATAGCAAACAATAGCAAAAAAAATCATAAAATCCTGAAATAATTTTATTTGAGTATTAGCACATCCCAAGAACCTCCTTGAATTATTTCAGGATTTTATGATTTTTTTTCCTATTTTATAGATACCGGGTCTTTTCGGACCGTTCGATCAAAACCGGACGGTCCCAATCGGAGGAGACGTTCAGACGGTCCGAACGTCTCCTCCGATCAGGACCGTCCGGTTCGAATTGAACGATCCGAACATACTTGGGATCTATAAAATAGCAAAACAATTTATAAAATCATGAAATAATTTTATTTGAGTATTAGCACATCATAGGAACCTCCTTGAATTACTTCAGGAGTTTATGAATTTTTTTGCAATTTTATAGATCCCGGGTTGTTCGGACGGTCCGAACGTCTCCTCCGATCGAGACCGTCCGATTCCGATCAGACGGTCCGAATAGCCCGTGCTCTATAAAATGAGCAGTGGAACGTATCACAGACAGTTCCGTAATAGAACCGTTTGTGATAATCACTGGTATCACAGACGGTTCTATTACGGAACCGTCTGTGATTATGTATCACAGACGGTTCATAATAAGAACTGTCTCTGATAGGCTGGCACTATAAATACTTGGACCCGATAGACCCCCTGCCCATTCCCATTTGAGCCGCCACCCAGGTCCTCCCCCACCACCACCAGGTTCTCCCCCATTGCGCCGCCGACAGGGAGGAGAAGGGAAGGAAGGAGGAAGGGAGGAGAAGGAGAAGGAGAGGATTCTCGAGAGATATTTGATATTTTCATCGTGAGCTCCGAGGATAACAATCTATAACCCTTTATGTTTGCTATAAATTAATCGCTAATTAATCAATTTAAGTATGTTTGGTAAATAGGAAGAGTACGTATTTGCAGTTTATTAATCTAATTTGACACTAATTTGTTACATGCATAGCATAGATGGACCGAAACTGGATGTACGGTGTGAACCATGTGAGTGAAGAGTACATTAATGGTGTGCTTGCTTTTAGAAGAACCGCCGAGCAGGATATGTTCAAGAAGGGGATAAAAATTATGTATTGTCCATGCATTAATTGCAGTAATCTGAAGATGTTTAACAACCCGGCGCAGATCGAAGCGCACTTGATTCGAAGGGGTTTCAAAAAAGGGTATACATGTTGGACCAGTCACGGTGAAGAGCAGATTATACAGGAAGTTAATAATGACAGCATCGCCGAGGAAGTCAACAATATGCCGGATGTGGACTGTGCTTTTGATGAGGATAGGTCGCACGATGACAATCTGGATCAGATTCTACGTGATGTAGAAGAAAACTACAGTGAGAGAGAGTTTTGTAAATTTGAGGGCTTAATGGAGGACTCGATGAGACCTTTGTTCGTTGGCTGCAAGCCGGAATACACAAGGTTGTCAACCGTGCTTGAACTGCTGAAATTGAAGGCAAGCAATGGTTGGTCCGATAAGAGTTTCACAGCGTTGTTAGGCCTCCTAGCGGACATCCTTCCGGAGGGAAACGTGTTGCCCAGCACCACCTATCAAGCAAAGAAGGTTCTTTGTCCATTGGGATTGGAAGTAGAAAGAATACATGCATATCCGAACGATTGTATCCTCTACCGTAAAGAGTATGCAGACATGCAAGTATGTCCCGTGTGCAAAGCATCCCGATACAAGAGTAAGACTACTGCTAAGGTGAAGAAAGGACCTCCTGCTAAGATGTTGTGGTATCTGCCTGTGATCCCACGTTTGAAGCGTTTATTTGTGAACCCAAAGGAGGCAAGATTGTTGTGTTGGCACTCGGAGAAGCGTAAGAAAGATGGAAAGCTAAGAAACCCTGCCGATTCTCGCCAAAGGAGAAACTTCGATCGAGCTTCAAAAGTTGAGGCTTGAACCGAGGAACATAAGGTTAGGGTTGAGTACAGATGGAATGAATCCTTTGGTAACATGAGCGGTGACATAGCACCCGCCCGTGAATCTATGTATGTACAACCTTCCTCCTTGGCGTGTATGAAGCGGAAGTATATTTTGATGTCACTACTTATCCAAGGGCCGAAACAACTTGAGAATGATATTGATGTGTACCTAGCACCATTGCTGGAAGATCTTTTGACTTTGTAGAGAACTAAGGGTGCAGGTATGGGATGCGATAAACGAGAGAACTTCACTTTACGCGCCATGTTGTTCTCGCACCATCAATGATTTTCCGCCCTTGGTAAACTTCAAGCCGAAGACAAAAGGAGCCAAAGCTCATGTCAAGACCGCTAGATGGTATGGAGAGTGTATGGTGAACAACTCAGAAAAGCGGTACATGCGCCACCATAGGTTCCTTCTCAGGAGTCACCCATACCGCAAGATGAAGAAACAATTCGATGGTAATAAGGAGGACAGTTCAGCTCCAAGGGCTTTTAGATGGAAAGAGGTCTATGATATGGTTAAGGATATCGATGTTGTGCCTGGGAAGGGACGAAATTAAGAACACGTCAGAAGAACATCTGGAAGAAACGGTCAATTTTTTGGGACTTGCCTTATTGGGAGCACTTAGAAGTTAGCCACTACATCGACGTCATGCACATGGAGAAGAATGTATGTGATAGCTTGATTGGTCTCTTACTAAACATTAGTGGCAAAATAAAGGATGATATTAACACACGGCGTGACTTGGTTGATATGAACAGAAGGACCGAGTTAGCACCGAAAGAGACCGATAAAGGATGAACGTACCTTCCCCTAGCTTGCTACACTCTGTCCAAGGCCGAGAGAAATGAACTGTGCCAGAGCTTGCATGGTGTGAAAGTCCCGTCTGGTTACTCCGCTAACATTAAGAAACTTGTTTCTATGGAAGATTTGAAATTAATTGGTATGAAGTCTCATGATTGTCATGTGCCGATGACACAAATGCTTCCTGTTGTAATTAGGAATATCTTGCCAAACAAGGTCCGAGTGGCAATCAGAAGGTCATCGATCCCCAAGGACTAGATGCTCTGCAGGCTGAGGTGGTGACGACTCTATGCCATCTTGAGATGTATTTCCCTCCATTATTTTTCGATATCATGGTCCATCTCATTGTTCACCTTGTGAAAGAGATAAAGATATGCGGCCCTATGTTCCTACGTCATATATACCCGTTCGAGAGGTACATGGGCATTCTCAAGTCGTATGAACGAAATCGATCTCGACCGGAGGGCAGCATCATCGAAGGTTATGCAACTGAAGAGGTAATTGAGTTCTGCGTTGACTACATGGTTCAGGTGGAACCGATAGGTGTGCCTCTATCTCGTCATGAGGGGAGACTGGATGGTATCGGGACCATCGGAAGGAAATCAATCACTCCCGATCTGTATACGTACGCTCAAGCCCATTTCACAGTCTTACAACATATGACCCAAGTGTCCCCGTACATCGACGAGCACAAAGATATAGTACGCCAACAGAATCTAGACCGGTCGGAGGTTTAGATCACAAGAGAGCACAACCGTCGGTTCAACGAATGGTTAAAGGTGCGAATCACTGGGAGGTCATCAAGTGATGATACACTGATATGGTTGGCAAAAGGGCCACAATTTATAATTGTGACATGGCAAGGATGCGACATAAATGGGTACATATTTTATACGGCAGCTCAGGATAGGAAGATCACAGTCCAGAACAGCGGTGTCCACATAGATGCGTTTCACGAGCAGTTCAATACTGTCGGGCACGTGAGTTGAACTCCTACTATGGGTTCGTAGAGGAGATTTGGGAACTCAACTACGTACTTTTTAAGATTCCTCTGTTTTGATGCCATTGGGTTAAACTTCCACAAGGTGTGAAGGTCGACAAGTACGGCGTCACCACTGTGGACCTCAAATGTGTTGGATACAAGTACGAACCATTCGTACTCGCCAAGCAAGTTGTTAAAGTTTTTTATGTAACAGACCCAGCAAATAAGAACCGCCACGTAGTTCTTCATGGAAAAAAGAAGGATTCTCAAAGTTGAGAATGTCGTGGATGAGGAAGTGTACAAACAATTTGACGAGTTGCCTCCTTTCGAAGACGGCATCAGGCTCGAGGAGGAACCCAGTGAGGAAGCTAGCTATATGCGCGTTGATCATCATGAAGGGCTATATTTTAATTAAGAATTTACTCCATTGTAATGTGGAATGATAATATTATGCACTTGTAATAAACAGACGATGAAAAAGACCATATCCTTTTTACATCGCAGACGATAAAAAAAGGATTAGCGATCCTATCTTAGCCTTCAAATCATTGTAAGCCTTCTCGTCGGCTTCAGTGGTGGCGGGATCAACAACTATTAGATCAAACACCTCCACCTGCGACCTTGCACGCTTGATTCACGCTTGTAGCCATTCAGACTCCAAAACTAAGCCCCATATAGCCCAGAGGCCATCAACCCTGGTCTCCTCCGTCTTGGCGAGGTCGACCCGCTCTCCTGCAATTCGGATGTCATCCTCGACTCTCTGGACTACATCCTCGGTGTAGACCAAGTAGTTCCATAGGACGATATCTACGATGAGGTTTACTCGCTGAATGTCGCAGACCCTCACATTGGTCCATCTGAGGAGGAGCTCCAGTCGACAGATGATGGCCGCTATGGTCTCCGGTAGATCGGAGGGCCTACAACGGATGACATTATGTAAGCGGAAGGCTTGTCCATGACTTGGGCTAGGTTGTGACCAAAGAGGTGCGAGTAAACAAGCACAATGTAGGCCAATACAGCCGGCACGAGAGGGGAAGCCATTTTGAGTTTGTGGAGAAAGGGGATCAAGGAGGTTCGTGAGAAATCCCTTTCAGAAGGGGATATCTATTTATAAAACAAGTACTAAAGCCGGAGCGAGAGACGAAGAGATACTTTGGGAGCCGTAGCGATGTTGGTGCGATTGTGAGACGAAGAGACACATGCATTGTGTAGGAAAACGAAGAGACTTGTCACCAGGTTCATGTGGATAGGACTTTTCATCAGATTATCACAGACAGTTCTATTATGGAACCGTCTGTGATAAGGAATCACAGACGGTTCCATAATAGAATCGTCTGTGATCTGCCTTCATAACCCTAGGGCTTGCCCATTCATCTCCCTAGTGCCGCCCATTCATCTCCCTAGTGCCCTTAGCCCGCTCGGCTCTCGCTCTTTCGCGTCCTCTAGGGCTCGCCCGTTCACCTCCCCGTAAGCCCCGACACCGCCGCCCAAGGTACATCTCCTCCGGTCCTCCCTCGCGCCGCCGACTCTAGCGTCTCCTCCGGTCCTTGCACCGCCGGCTCGAGCGCCTCCTCCGGTCCTCCCTAGCGCCGCCGGCTGCAACGCCTCCTTCGGTCCTCGCGCCGTCGGCTCTAGCACTTCCTCCGGTCCTCCCTCACGCCGCCGGCTCCAGCACCTCCTCTTCTCCTCCCTCCCGGCGAGTGGTCCTCCCTCGTGCCTTGTCTGTTGATCTTCTCGGTGGTTTTGCGTACTATCGCCGTTGTGAGTATTGCAACATATCGTGCATTGTCTCTTTGCATATATATATATATATATATATATATATATATATGTGTGTGTGTGTGTGTGTGTGTGTGTGTGTGTGTGTGTGTGTGTGTGTGTGTGATGTGCTAGTTGAAATATGTGATCTGTGTGATTGGGATTGATCTCTGAGACTAGCTCTGGAAGATATTGCAAAGTTATGAGTGGTCTTGTTTATGCTCTGTGATGATACTGAAATTAGCTTGATGATTTAGGTCATACTTGAGCTCTATTGTGTTAGTTGCTGGTATCTTTCGATCATCTGTCATTCTGTTGCTGCTGTCCTTCGATCATCTGTCATTCTGTTGCTCTGTGGGATATTGTAAATGCTCTGTGATGAAATCAGTCATATATTGAAATTGACATTGCAATCCAGTTTAGACTTGACCTCTAAAAGTATTGTTCAAATCTGTCAATTGATCTTGAGATAGTAGTCTGTTACTTTTGGATACTTAAAGACCTGTATGGTCTTTACCCTTTTAATGTTTTCCTGTTAAACGTATTGCTCATGCTATTCTATTAGTCCTGAAAACTTGTTTTTGACTTGACTTTAACTATGGTTGTTCACTAGCAGTGAATCAATATTGTTAAATCAAGGTTGTTGGCCTTTTTAATTGCTGAATTGGTGTTATGTTAACAGTGAATATTGTTCTTGTTGTTACTGTTTCTAGGATATTTGACAGATTAGAAGAAGTTTTTAGAGCTCAAGGCTTATATTGTTTTGTCAAAGTCAATTAGTGAAGAGTATAGACTGGTTGAGATGGCAAAGACTTGTTCTTTTACAACTCTCATTCTGATAGTACAAACTATCATCAATCTTCTGTGCTTTTATTGATGATTTACTACTTGCTGGTATTATGCTTGTTGCATAATTATTTCTAGTGTGATGAATGTCAAATCTTGCAATCCATTTTATTGCGTATGTAACTTACATAGATAGCAAGTAAGCGAGATGGCAGAGGCACCGTCTTCGCCGCTGAGACCAACGTCGCCGAATGCGTATGGATGTCCGACGATAGCGATACATAAGCGAGATGGCAGAGGAAAATCGAAATTGCCTGTGGGCTGACTGATCATCATGGAGGTTAGTGACGTTGAGGTCCCTCTGAGTCCCCAGAGATCAGCGGCGAGATTCCGGACCATCTGCGGGATACTTGCATGGGAACGGACCCCCATCACCACACCAAGCTGGAAGTCTCTGACGGCTGTAGAGAGAGGCGCGATGTGGACAGAACTTTCAGCCTCGTTCACTATCCCAGAAGCAGACCAGTCACGCGAGGAACGACAGGCGTTGCTCGCGATGTGTCACGCATGGAGGACCTTCAAGAGCAAGCTGTCACGAAGTACGTGAACAAGGGTCGGACACCCTTCACGAAGTATCCATTCTTGACGCGGGAAATATGGGACGCCTTTGTGGCTATGAAGACGACGGCCGAATTTCAGGAGCAAAGTGCAGCGCACAAAGCTCTCCAGACACGAAACTCTCACCCTCACAGACTTGGCACCGCTGGGTACACGAGTCAATCCACAGAATGGGCGGCGGAGGACGAGAACGCAACCGGGCCATTTCCTAAGATCACAAACCCATGTGCCCTAAGCTGGTTAAAAGTGAGGGCAAAAGTCTTGTCTTCGGGCAATATCTCTTTCACAAACCTGGCAGACTAGAAAGTGTCCCAACGTCTGGTAAATATGTCGAACTGCCTAGTTGTTAATAAGTCCATAACTTCGTAGTGTCTATAATAACATGATGACCTCTTGCAGCATGAATTGACTGCCCAAACATCCCAAGGCTCCTTCCAAGCAGACAGGGAGAAGGATATGCTATCTACGGCCCTAGGAAACAAAGAGCATCCGGGTCGCAAGCGAGGCCTTGGGGTTAACATACCTTGGAGTTATAGATTCTGAGGCGACTACGATACGTATAGGAGTAGGAAGAGATCCAAGGCCGAGCACGAGAACCGGTTGGTACAGATGCTTACTACAAAATTTCAAGGACAGATAACACAATTGCAGGATCAAATGAATCAACTCCTGAACCAGTCGCAAGCCGCCCCCATTATTTTGGGAGCCAGTCCTCCCCAACATCGCAGTAGCGTCGCGTCCACGCATAATTCTGAACATGATGATGTCCAATTACCTATTGACGACATCAAGGTAATGTACATCTTTGGAATACTCCAAAGATAGACCTATAGGACGCTTTAGCTAATTGTGTATCGTTTTGTAGGAGCCGACGCCCTACAAGCTCCAAGTGATGATGGTTGGGTCTATTTCTATTGAGGGTGGGCGGGGGATGGCGTACCCATGCCAGGAAAGGACAGTGCAGCACGGTGCCCAGCTGGCGCAGGGTTACGCTAGGGTCCAGGTGGACATGGTGCATGACAATTTCATGGCCGTCCCACTGGAGATTCGCCCGAACGAAGATATCAGAACACTAGGGGATGCCATGCACACTTTTATCCAGTGGCCCAAGAAGGACATCGCCCTAGAGCCAGCAGTGCCGTGATCTCGACACGACCATTCCTCTCCAACAGGACCCTCGATGACTCCACCTCATCATCCTTCACCCTAGAAGGCCACCTCATCGGTTCCCGTAGAGAAGACGCCGAACGAACAAGAAAAGCGTGCCACCGTATCGATTCCCGAGTCGTCTCGCAGGAAGACGCTGCCAGTCATTAAGGCCAAATCGAAATCGATGAACATTAAGGCACCTCCCAAGTCCGGGAAGTACTGCATCGGAAAACCATTGTGCTCCGACACAGAATTACTCTCCGCTTGAGTAGGTTGTTAAGCTTTGCATGCCTAGTACCTGCGGAAGACCAAAAAGAAGGGGTGCGATACTGGAATCACTGTCAGATACAAGGATGAGCATTTCTTCAACGGGTTGGGCCACTTCGTCGTGGGCTTTAGCGACTTATATGACCTATTCAACCTTGTTGCCCTCGATGCCTCGCTTCTATGATGTTGGGCACTATAAGTGTGTACAATCAAGTTCTACATTCACGTAATACCGATAAATATCACAACTCATTGTTTATGTATAGATACATAAGGAAAAAAGCCCGGGAATGGTCCAAACCGGTGGGTTTCCTCGACCCACACATGGTCTCTATGCAAACTATCGAAGCAGATGCAACCTTCGTCGAGGAATACATAACGGCGGCATTGCTTCATCAGAACAACAAGCACTACATAATGGTGCCCTACAACTGGGGGTAAGTGCTTCACTACTTGCTATATAAATTTTATTTGTACTTTATACGCAGCACGAACTTAGGTTTAATGACTATAGTGACATACATCAGTAGGTACCACTGGATCCTTTTAGTCATTATACCAAGAAGGAACAAGGTAATATACCTTGATTCCCTAATCCGCAAAGAGCACGACTTCAGCATTCTGATAGGAATACTCGACAGGTATGCTTATTTCCTCCATACATAACTCTATTGTAGTCTTCCTTCGTTTGAAATGGCCGAGGATAACTTTTTGGAATCATGTAGGTCGTTCACCGCCTATATTCGCGATGGAGGACTATACAAGGGGGGATCGAACGACACACTGACACACAGGACGCAATTTTTGGTACGCGCTACAATACAATAATGCTATATCATACTTCATAATAATGCATCTCGAACTGACTATACCTATATATGTAATTCTATTTTTGCAGTGCTGCCAGCAAAAAAATGATGAGCTATGTGCATTCTACGTTTGCCATCTTATGCAACAAATCATTAGTGCTAAGACGAAGGATCCCGAGGTTTGTCAATCTCAAAATAATTATTTCTGAATTATAAATTTATATATATATGCTTACCACTTTACCCTTGCTAGCGATAGGGCTTGATAATAGAATTAGATATACTCGTTGCGAGAGAGATCATGGACGTTCGAGGGAAGCTCTGCGCCTTCATCAAGGCAGATATCATTAACCACAAAGGAGACTTTCACTCCGTCGCCGACACAGAGTTTCACCCCGTCGACACCTCTCAACCACGTGCAAACAAACGTCGCCGACACAGAGTTTCACCCCGTCGACACCTCTCAACCACGTGCAAACAAATGATTCAATTGTAATCCAATTGTAACTATAGCGAGAATACTTGAACAAATTACTTTGTAATTTATTTTGAGTAATGTTCACTTTGAGTTGTCAATAATTGATTATCTGTGATGTATCTATTTTATGCATACTTGTTTTCAGAGGGCATGGCTAGCAATTCCCAAGGCTAGCCAGAAATCAAAAAAAAAGTAGTTAGGGTAATGAACTATCACAGACGGTTTTTTTTTAAACCGTTTGTGAAGGTATAGTATCACAGACGGTTTCCATTAAAAATCGTCTGTGATACTAGAATATCACAGACGGCTCTATTTATTTAACCGCTCGTGATCCGAAATATCACGAGACGGTTCTATTTACTTAACCGTGCGTGCAAGATTTCTGCTACCAAGTAGTCCAACGGTTGAGCGACTAGTCCACGTCTCACTCAACTGTTGTGCTAGTACTTGTTGCCAAGTCGTCCAACGGTTGAGCGACTAGTCTACGTGTCGCTCAACCGTTGGGCCAATACTTGCTGTCAAGTCGTCCAACGGTTGAGTGACTAGATGGTTGTATAGAAAGCCAAACCCGGTCCCGTCACGGTTTCTTTCGCCATTTCTCTCGGCAGATAACCAGAGTAGATTGGGAGAGGAGAAAATGGGAGGGATAGAAGGATAGGAGGAGCGAAGAGGGGGAGAAGGTAGGGAGAGGGAGAAGTAGAGGAGCTCGAGAGAGGGAGAGAAGGGGACAAGAGGAGCTTGGGAGAGGTACACAAGGGGAGGAGCGGAGCTCGGGAGAGGGCAGTTTGGGAGGAGAGGAGCTCGAGACGTGAAAGAGAAAGACGAAGTAAGCTCGTTCATAAGAAGAGAAGGTCTCCGCGTGAAGGTAATAGTCTTGTTTGTTCTTGTTCTTGGCCGAATATAGGTGACGTGTAGCTACTTGTTGGTTTAGCACATATTTGGGGAATGTATGTTGAGAAATCGCTAGTTGCAATGTTGAAATATTTGAAGTGATAAATCAGTCATGTTGGAGCCCACAAGATTGAAAGTGCAGTACGGTGTTGGTACGGTTCATGAAGGTCCATACGGGGTTGACCTAAGTGGTTTCCAGCATTTTAGTATGGTACACCCGAACGTGGAGAATGCCTAAATCGGAGATGTCCTACGCTGGCTCACCGGAGACCCGAGGTTTGGAGTGTCATCGTACAAGGGCTTTGGAGTCGGTCTGCCCCGCATATTTGGTGGGAGTTGACCAAACTGATGCGCACGGTTGCATGGAAGGGATTTCTGGAAGGCTGCAGGCACCGTGGCTACGAGTGCGTGCAACTCGTGCAACCATGTCCGAAGGGAGTCGTCGGAGGCCCTTTCGACGGCTATCGACGGGTTGGTGGGAGCATCTCGGACGTGGAGCGCGTGGTTCATGAAGAAGACATGGTGGCCGATGTTGCTAAGGCAGAAGAGGACGAGGTTGCCGATGTTGTGAAGGCAGAAGAGGAGGCGGTGACAGATGCGGACATCCTTAGCTATGTTGTTCCATATAGTGTTTTCAATTCAACAAGTACCTTAGAACAACATGAGCTTACTAAAAGAGTTGAAGAACAAGAGAAGCTTCTGGGTGAAGCTTGTGCAAAGAAGCTTAACCGACAGGTGAATCTGTTCCATGAATTTCCTTTAAGTTTAATTGAGAATATTATACAACCTAATAGCGGGTCATCGCTTATTGTTAAGTTTGAAGGAGATGCCTTATGTAAATATCAAGAACACGAAAAAATAGCATGCAGCCTATGGGACACATGGAAGGTATGGGTTCATGACAATCTTCGCAGCAACTCAGAAGGATCTAGCATGAACAATATATATATTTGGAAAGATTATCAAGTCTACTTTCCAACGGATCAAATGGCACATGATTTGGAGTTTTCTATAAAAAGTTATGGCTATTCGAGTGCATGCTGCACATTCAGACCGACCAACGCGCAAGAGTTGACAAAGTTGATGATTTCGCGACATGTGCGGCATCTTGGGAAGATATCCAGCTTTGCCATGACTTTCCAAAGGCTTGCAAAAGTCCCTTTCTCAAGTTTCACACGGATTCAAGTCGTTTCAATTAATGAAATTGAAGTTAGGAAGGTTTGGATTATATTCGGATTCGGAATCAGCATCAAAATCGGATTCGGAATCAGCAGTACAGTCTGGATTAAAAAGGTCATAACTTTCACAAACGGAGTCCGATTTGGGTGTTCTTGTACTTGTTGGAAAGCTAAGTTCAAGCCTGATCCAACGAATACTCGCTCAGTCTCAGATTCATCACGTATCAAAAGATATGACTGAAACAATGTGATGGTTGTAAACTCAGAGTTTCCTTTTTTGTTTTAGATTGTGTCCGAATTGGAGTAGGAGTTCTAATTCCGAAATAGAATATGAGTAAGGCCTCTTGGCCAGCCATAGGGTGGAGAAGGGCACTATATATTGAGGGGTAGACCCCCATTGTATCTTCAGACCACGATTAAAGATTTTGATTGCTTTTTGCATCAATGCTTGATTCTTCCAAATAGTTTGGTGAAGGCCAACGACTTGAAGGGGAATAGGGTGTTTTCTTCCAAAGACCGCTCTGTCTTTTCGTTGGGAATTGAGGGATCGGTAAAACTCCACTTTGTGGTCGGGTGGAGTACACATGAGATTGGGCGAATTAAAGAGCTGCAAGTTCATGCATTGGTATCGGGTGAGCAACTACGATTTGTCAAGTCAAGCGTGTAAGTTATCTTCGATCCTACGTCGAGAAGATCGGGAACCCCCGTATCAGTGGCCCATGTTGCTGAGGCAGAAGAGGAATATCGCACAGCGCACGCTCAACCCAGTGCATAGGCAGATGCAGGGGAGCATGTCGACAGCATAGTGCGTCAGATGGAGAACGATGACTTGAGAGCTTTGGGTGGAGGAGGAAGCTTTAGAAGAGGATGGTGATAACTCTTTTGAGAAGGACGAAGGTCCCATCCCGCAGGAATGGAATAGGGTGGACGTTGAGGGTCTTGTTGTGCACGACGAGCACGAATCACTATGGGAGTACCATGGGATGGAGGTTTGGCTTCGTTCAATGTTTGTTGACAAGGGATCACTGCAGGATGCCATTAAGTTGTGGGCCTTGTCCATGCAGCGGCTATTTCGTGTACTCAAATCCAGCCGGGAACAGTACACCGCGGTCTACGAGCAGGCTAGGTGTCCTTGGCGTGTGCACACACGGAGACCCAAGTACGAGACTCATTGGATTGTCTCCAAGGTGGAGGCGTACTCCTGCTTGCTCAGTAGTGTTTTGCCGAGGCATTACAACCTGACATCCACCTTCATAGCCAATGTGATGTACGAAGAGATAGTGAGGAAGACGAACCTGAAGGCCAAGCACATCATGGTGGCTATCGAGTAGAAATTCAAGTACAAGATTAGCTACGTGAAGGCATGACGTGCTAAACAGAAGGCTTTGGAAAGGAGGTACGGTTCTTTCGAGGCGTCTTATGACAAAATTCCTCGTATGCTCCAGGTGTTGTAGGACAAGAACCTGGGCACATACATTGCTGTGTAGGACAAGCCATCCAAAAGACCACCGCTAGGTTTTATGGTATTACAGAGGGCCTTCTTAGCATTCGGTCCCTGCATCGATGCATTGAGACACATGTTGCCCGTGATCTCAATGGACAGGTGAAGAATCTAGACCCGCCATTATATGTTAATGGAGTATTTTGGTGATTAATGACAAATCTATTTGTGAGACTAACACGTTTATTGATATACATATTGCTCAGTCTCAGTTGGATAAAAAGGTGAAAATCAAAGAGGTATGCATTCGACATCATATTCTTATATATTGTTGCATTCCTCGAATCCAAAATATAGGTTGAACTCCACCAAAAGTTTAACTTGATTATGTGCATATGTTTTTATTACACATTCGTGTATGCACACATTTAAGGGGAGTTCACTCTATGTTTTTTGGTTTCATTAGTATTGATCCATATTTTCTTATACACATATATTGGGGATCTCTACTTTGAAACATATCCTTTGAGTATATAAAACTTGTGTAGTTTATATATATTCATATTACTTTATATTCAATTATTTAAAATTGTGTTGTGGGACTAATGTGTGTACTAAGATGTTTAAAGACTTAGTCCCAGTTTATGGATGGCGACATGGTAATGGAAATGCATGACAATAGAGGGATCATGATTAGCAGCTTGATAGCTTGTTCTTATGCAAATTGGATCGATTTAGGATCATGCATGCATTTGAATTTGAGTTTGAAAGCTCTAAGTGTATTTGTCAGAAATCGGTAGTACCGGAGGCTAACCGGCGGTAGTACCGCATCAAGCGGTATGACCGCGCATTATAGCGATATTCGGTTTTGATCGTCCTGACCAACCGAAGCGCTAATGTGGTACGACCGGCTCTTGCAGCGGTACTACCGCATTGCGGTCGTTCTGATTTCTAGTTGGCGGTTTGATAAAACCAGAACAGGTGTTTTTTGGCTCGGAGCTCTCCTTGGCAATCGGTTGTACCGCACTTTAGAAACGGTTGTACCGCTCAACGGTTGTACCGATTTTTATATGCCGGTGCTGTTTTTCCAGAGAGCGCGTCTTTTCGGTAAGTTTGGAAACCCTACAATCGGTAGTACCGCTCCTTCGTGCGGTACGACCGGACCAAGCGGTAGTACCGCAACCTGGTTGGCGGTAGTACCAGGCCAGGATTTTCAACGGCTTGTTTAGAAGCATTTATTGCAGGTATATCTTGGTAATTGATGTTAATCATTATGGGACTAATATTTTTCATGAGTTGGATGAATAGTTTATGTTCCAGGGAAATGGAGACTTCGGATGGCGTCATGAGTTGATCGTCATCAAGTCAAGGTTCAAAAAGAGGATGCATCATGAGTTGATGTATATCAAGATCTCGAAGAGGAGATGATCATGAGTTGATCATCAAGTCAAGAGAAGACTCATCATGTGTTGATGGACTCAAGTAAATGATGCATCATGGGTTGATGTATGTTAAGACGATGACCCGGACTTGAAGTGAAGATGTGCGTCATCAAGATTCAAGAAGATGCTCAAGGCAAAGGTATGACTAGCTAGGGCTAAGGATGTGTTCCTAGTCTTTTACCGGTCTTAGTGTTTGGTTGGAAGACCGGATTGCTAGTATAGATTATCGTACTATTAAGAGGGGTCTTGTCTAGTAGCTTGAATTTCATCATGTGTTGATAGCTCAATCTCACTTGCTCTAGCTCTCCGTGGCATGATGCTATTATTTACAAATGTGTTTTGCAAATAGTCGGGCTCATGCATTTAATCCTTGTAGCATGTGACTATACTTTGCAAATGTGTTTTGCAAATGGTTGAAGTCCATATACCTACTCCTTGTGGCATGATCCAAGTTTGTAAATGTGTTTTACAAATTATTGGGATTCATGTATTTTCCCTTGGCATGGTCTAAGATTGCTTGTTGCTAATACTTTGGACTTAGACCATGGTAGTGGCTCTTTGGAGTTGTACTTTTTGATTTTATAAAATATGTTTGAGATCAAATCAAATAGGTGGGTTGTGTAGCCCTCTGAATAAGCTTTCCATAGAGTCCAAGATCACTCAATTCCGACATTGGAGTCAAAAGTTATGATATTTTTACCAAGTGTCGTCTGTGCTGATTTTAGGTTGCGGTACGACTGCCATGAAAAGAGCGGTACGACCGCCCAGAACGGTTGTACCGGCCCTTGTGAGTGCGGTACAACCGCTCCAAGTCTGTAACGGCTAGTTTTGGGCTGTTTCGACTCCTAACGGCTAGTTTTTGGTGTAGGGGTTATAAATACCCCCTTGGCCGGTTGAGAGACAACCTTTGGCATCCCATTTCACTCTCTCGAGCTAGTGTGAGGTTCTCGTCTCAATTGTGCATGTGTTGCACCTTGTGAGCAAGGAGAGAGGTCTCTAGTTGCATGTGTTGCATCTAGAGGTGGATTTCGTATTCACTTGAGCTTGTGCATTCGTTGCACGTGGTGAGAGTCAAGCAAGGGGCTTGGCTTGTTACTCTTGGTGTTTGCCGATACCTAGACGTCGTGGACCGGTGATCTCCTCAAAAAGCTTGTGAGAAGGCACGGCGTGTTGTGAAGGTTGGAGCTCACATACCTAGAGCGGGAAAGAGCTACCACTAGTGGAATTGAGGTGTTTGGCTTAATTCGTGGGGCCGGTCCAATTGGTTTGGGCTTACCTCAACGTGGATTAGGGGAGACCGGCAAGTCTCCGATCACCATGGTAAAAACATCGTTGTGTTATTATGGTTTGATTTCTTGTGCTTTACTATATTGCAATTTACATTCCATATATTAAATTGCTTACTTGTATGTGTATGATTGCTATCTTTTTATAGTCTCGTATTGTTGGTGCACTTAGTAAAGACTAATTGATTTAGGCTTTAATTGTGCAAAACCGAATTGATTTATAATTCTGCATAAAACTCGGTTTTAGCCAAAGAAGTTTTAAAACCTCCTATTCACCCCCCTCTAGTCGGCCTCCTCGATCTTATAACAGGACGTTCCTAACTGGAAAATATAAGGGCATGATCCTGGCAGCAATTGACGTTGATGGCAACAATCAGATTCTACCCTTACCCATCGCTTTCATCGAAAGTAAGAATTTCGATAGCTGGTTGTGGTTCCTTCCACATCTGAAGGAGGAAATAGTTGGGGCACGTCCTGATGTCTGAATAATCCATGATCGTCACCCCGGGATGATGACGGCCGTCCAAAAACTTCAGCAAGACCCCGATGAGCCATTGGATACCTTTGGCAAATTTGGCGCTCTTTGGCTGCTGGTTGCTGGGGCTGTTGTTGAGGGTGTGAACTCCTTGAGAAACTGGGTGAGGTGCTGTCACCGAGGTCCCGAAAACAACGGGAGGAGCAGAGCTGCCAGGAGGCGGCACACTCATCCTGAGGATCTGCGGAGGTTTTGTTGATGAAGCCTTCTTCAGTGGGCACTAGCTGGCATAGTGCCCTTCGGCAGTTGAAGTAGATGACACTTAAGGCACGAGAGGGGTTCTTCTGTGGTGGCTTCTCAAGGATGAGCTGGGGAGCAACAAACTGACAGGCTAGTCCACGGTTGCTCTATGAGGCGTTGGCGATTCCATGTTTCTGTATGCACACAACTGGGACAAAATCCTTCTGTTGTTCCTACCACCTGCAGCGGGTGTTATTGTTGCAATCAAAGTGGCTTCTGGAAGGTTGTCGGCAGAGAATGTTGAACAACTTTTTGAGCACTGGCTGGCAAAATGGCCCACCTCTCGGCATTTGAAGCACTAAACTTCTGCCCTTGATGTCCTGTTCTGCAAGGATTGGCCACCAAGATTGTCACGGGGCGTCGGTATCGGTGGACAAGGCGCTGATCTTGGAGGCTTGAGTGCGACGGTTCTTTGGGACTTTCTTTGGCTAAGACCCGAACCACACAGGCCTTAGAGCTTCATGACCTCTTGTTCTTGGTTCAACATCTTCCTCTTGAGCCTGAGGTCCTGCTGACAGCTGGTAGCTTCTTGGTTGAGTGCCCCGGGGTGAATTTCTTTGGAACTTGGTTCCTCTGATCTGGCTTTTGATACTGAAATTGTTGGGGGTGGCGGTGGCAGGGCAGCATTCTGATGGTTCTAGTTCACCATTGCCATAAGGGCAGCAATAGTCTAGCTCTGCTGGTCCATCAAGTTGACTAGGGCCATAGCAACTTGATTCTGTTGAGTCACCATTTGATTCATATTATGCATCACGACATTCATCAACTGGGTCTGAGCTGCCAAAAATTGTCCCAAGCCTTGGTTTGCTATTGAGGCCGCTGGAGGTGGTGCAAGAAGGTTGACATTGGCATTGGGGTCCACTTATCCACTGGGGATTACTGAGGTGCGGGGCTGGTCCATCTGAAACAAATCTGCCCAGGTTTAATAGACGAGAGGGAAAAGCACCATAGATAAGAGGGAAAAGCACTAAGATAAGAAGGGACAAGGAAGAAAGATGGAACAACCTAGTTGGGGAAAAGTAGGTTTAACCCAAAAGAGCAAGTGGCCAAGAGGCAAAAAGGTGCAATATGACCTCCCACTGGAGTCTTATTGCACAAGCTAACGATACGACAACAGGGAGGACTACTCTACTAGAGCACCTCTAGTTTCACTTAAGGGGAGGGTCAACTAGAACAAGCCTCGGTCCTTTAGACATTACTAAGATAAGGAGATCAATTGAGTTTGAAAACAAGGTTCCAGAAGGGATAAGATGCAAGAGCCTGAGAATAAGACAAGAAAAGACTAGAGTGAGGTGAGAACAGAATAGAACAAGACAAGAGGAGAACCACTAGTCAGATTTTCAGGTTGGTTTGATTTAGAAAATAGCTTTTGAAACTGACTAAAACGACCATGCTAACTAAGGTTACGTCCTACAGTCAGTACAGCTCTGATACCACCTTTGTAAGGACTCTCTTGGAATATACTAGGAAAGGTCACGACAGGACCTATTAGGGTGGTCCGGTAGGTCCGCCCGGAGGTCCAGTAGTACCGCCTGGTATGTCCCAAGAGTAGGTCCGTTAGGACCTCCCAGGAGATCTCAAAGACCTCCTGGAGGTCTGGCCTCTGCGCATGCTGAGCTAGTCCCTGGATCAGTAAGCTAGCTTGCACAGACTTACATTGGTGACATCATAACCATACAACAAACTCAAAGATGAAGCAGACAAATTAATATTATTATCAAAAGACCTTATGGTCAAGCTTGTTTACAGAGGTGCCACGCAGGGCTAACAACAAAAGAAAAACCTGCTGTGGAAACAAAAACACGTGAAGGCCATTCGGCAAGCCCACAAGCTACCGAGTGGAGGACGTCTCCTAGTGCGCATAGCCTCCAAAGACCTTTTCTTCATAGAGCTTTGAGCTCCCTAGAACTTCCTGATCTGCTAATTAAAACAGAGGACATAAGCCATGAGTACTTTTGAATGTACTCAGTAAGCCGTGGGGAAACAAGTATGCAAATAATATTTATGCAAGGCTTGCCAATGAAAGCTGTAAGGTTAGTTTGCAGAAAGCAACATTTATTGGAAATACACTTAATAGATTGCAAGGCATAAGTTAAAAGATAATACATAAGTAACAAGTTCTCTTGAAAACCAACTGTGAACACCCATTCACAGCATAGACCACCTCGAGGACCACCCAACCACTCGAGGACCACCCAAGACCTCTCTGGAGCACCCACTCCAGAGCTCCACAACTAGCCCCTGGATCACATCTTGAGCCAGCCATGACCTCTCGGGAGCCGGCCAAGTCTCTTCGAGAGCAAGCCACGACCTCTCGCAGAAGCGCCCAGGGACACATTTTTATAAAATCTACCACTTGTGCAATTTTCACCAGGCAATGTCCATGACCAAGGACTTGGCTATTCGAATAGATTTTACACTCTTCAGAGGTGTACAACTTTACCCACAATCCACGATCTTTCTAGCGGGACGGGTTCCCGTCGGAACCCTTACTCACTTCTGAAGGTGAGCAGTCTAGAGAGCGTGGCAAGGCCTTTACAAAGTTTTGAACTGACTCGGAGCTACCCGCTAAGGTTTCACAAATCCCCCCTGTCGGGTTATTGGGTGCCCCCTCTTGCGCCAGCGAATCAGCACGCTCCACCACAACAGAACCAAGCCAGCTCATTGCTAATTATTTGGCCCAGACCATCCCCATAAAATGGTCTTGTGGTTGCACGGTAATACACGGTTCAATAGATCATAAAGTTAAGTCCTTAATCCACTCAGGCAAGACAGCCTCATCCCAGTGAGCACATGGCACCCCCTTTACTGCACGTTCACTTGTCCGAGTGTGAAAACATTTTAGGTTCAACCCGGCCAAAGACCACCCTGGTCTTGGCACACCAAATTTTAACAAGAGTGGCATCGCACCACAATCAATACAGCTGCGGCATCAGCACCCCAGCTGCTCAATAGTGGCACCAACCACAGTACCATAGTTCAATTAGTCAAGATTATTAATGATGAAGCATGATTCTCAAGACCCATGGTTCTAAAGCAAGGCTAAGCATAAACATACGGTCCTATGTTGGCAATATCAAACGATACCAATTAAATTACCCAATCTAAGTTGTCCAAGGGGTTCATGTCAGCATGATGAGTACAATTATCAAGGAGGCATAATGTCAAGTAGGAGAATAGCTACTGCCCAAACTTTTCTATAAAAATAGCCATGCAAGTTTAATAAATCAAAATACTTTTGCAAAATGGGATCAAGATGATCAAAGTCCACGACTTGCCTCTGTTGATGAGCAAAGCTTCGGTTGAGGTGGCTTGATCCACGAACTCCTCAGTAACAACCGGGATCTACACATTCGCAAAGAAACCAAATAAATAAAGAGACTCCCAGAAATCCAAAAGAACTCAAAAGACTCAAAAGAACTTAAGCAAATCTCAACAAAAAACTAGAAAAGCAAGAGGTCTCAGCGAGAGAGGAGGTCCAACCCGAAAGAGGGTGGTCTTTGCAAAAGACCAAGACATGGCTGAGAGGCGATCATGGCCGAGAGGGTGGTCTTTGCAAAAAGACCAGAAGACGGCCATGAGCAAGAGGGTGGTCTTTGCAAAAAGACCACAAGGGTGGTCTTCACAGGAAGACCAGAAA
The DNA here is from genome assembly GCA_036346405.1 of Phyllostachys edulis. Taxonomy (NCBI): domain Eukaryota; kingdom Viridiplantae; phylum Streptophyta; class Magnoliopsida; order Poales; family Poaceae; genus Phyllostachys; species Phyllostachys edulis. Next base: position 29,205,887 of record CM070567.1, on the reverse strand, counting down.
ATACTAAGAGGTGGTCTTTGCCAAAAGAGGTCCTGAGGAAAACACGACTATTCCACGTGGTCATAAGAAGAACACGACCACGTAACGTAGTCGTGAGAAGAATACGATCATACAAAGTGGTCGTATGAACAAGAAAAGGTTCGGCACAAGGAAACTCACCAAAACCAAGAAAGAGACGGAAAAAAAAGAGGAGATCAGAGGGACAGCTGCGGTGGAAGAGGACGGCATGGGCACTCCGGTGAACTCCTGGGCAGCAAAACAGCGGCGTCATCTCCTATGATCTTCTGGGTGATGAAGAGATGATGGCACAGCTTCCTCGGGCACTTCTTGGTGAAGCTTCAAGCACAAGCTCGGAGAAAAACTAGCAAGAGCTGGGAAGTTAGGAAATGAGGAAAAGGTGACAAAGGAAGGCATACACGGCTATATAAATAGCCATACAGGGAGGAGAAAAAGAGAGAGCCATAGGGAGGCTCGGAGACATATTAGTCAAGGGTAGGTGAAAAACAAGGCAATGATAAGATAGGGTATGCCATCAAAAGGATAAACAAAGTACCCTAGAAGTGATGAAAAACAAGGCAATGATAAGACAGCGTATGCCATCAAAAGGATAAACAAAGTACCCCAGAAGTGGCCGCATTTAATGTGATGCAACATGCATTAAATGCGCTTAAGGCTTTAGAGGCGGAGGAATTGAGAAAGTGAGCCTGACCGACTAGTGGGGCCACCAAACTCGGGTGGACAGATCACCAAAGAGGTGGTCTCACCAAGAAGGGTGGTCTTCGCAAAAAGACCATAGGTCTTGACCTCAAAGGGGGAGGCCTTAACCCGCAAAGGAGGGCTTCACAAACGACCTCGGGTCTTGACCTCAAAGAAGAGGTCTTAACCCGTAAAGGTGGTCTTTGCAAAAAAAAGACCAGTCGCGACCAACAGGGAGGTCGTGACTCAAAAGGGAGGTCGTGACCAACGGGAGGTCACGGCAAAACGACAAAAAGGGGAGGTCGCGGCCTTAAGGGGAGGTCACAGCTAAACGACAAAAGAGGGGGGGTCCTAACGGTTTAGATAAATGCAAGGGAGGTCTCAACGGTCAGGATAATCACAAGGGGGGTCCCGACTGTTAAGATGAACGCAAGGGAGGTCCAGATGAATACGAGGAGGTTCAAGAGAAAGGGGAAATCAACCCAAATTTATAATTTCAAAGTTCAAGGATGTTTGAAACATACACCCGAGCTGGTCTAAACCCACAAGAGGAGGTCTAGACCATAAAGGTCTAAACACAAAGAGGAGGGTCTAGACCACAAAGAGGTCTAAACACAGAAAGAGCTAGACCTCAAAGGAAATCTAAACTTCAAGGGAGATCTAAACCTCTCAGGCGGTCTAAACCACAAAAGAGAAGGCCTCAAGGAGGTCCAAACACAGGGGATGCCTGAACCTACGAGGAGGTCCAATCACAGAGGAGGTCTGAACCTATGAGGAGGTCCCAACACAGGGGAGGTCTGAACCTATGAGGAGGTCCAAACACAGGGGAGGTATGAACCTATGAGGAGGTCCAAACACAAGGGAGGTCTTTACAAAAGGGTTAACAGAGGAGGTCACATCCAAAAGGGGAGGTCGTGGCCTAAAAGGGGAGGTCCTGACCACAAGAGATGATCTGGACTAGGAGGGTGGTCTTTACAAAAAGACCAGCAAAGATCAAGGAGGTGGTCCTTACAAAACAACCAGGATAAGGTCCTGGGGACAAAGGAAAAGGCGCACAACAAAGCAAGGCCGTGCGATCTTGATCGGATGATCCTCGAGAGGGAAGGGCGTGGCACTGGAGCGGACCGCGCAAAGGACAAAGGGAAGGTCTGGACTAGAAAAGAGATCTAGATGAAAAGGAGGTCCTGACGGAGGAGATTCAAAGGAAAAGGATCCAACGAAGGAGATCCAGCGAGGAGGTCCGAAGGAGGGCGAGGAGATCAGGACCAAAGGGTAGGTCTTGTTCGCAAGATCTGCAACGGGAGGCCCTGGACGGCTAAGACCTACAAAGGAGAGGTCCTAGACGGCCAAGAGCTACCAAGGGGAGATCCTGGGCGGCCAAGATCTACCAAGGGGGAGGTCCTGACGGTTAAGATCTCCAAGGGGAGGTCCTAACGGTCAAGATCTGAACAAGGGGAGGTCCTGACGGTTAAGATCTCCAAGGGGAGATGGAGCGATAGCGAGGAAAAGCATAGGAAAGGCTGGAGCCGCCAGATCTCGATTGAACGGAGCCAATTGATTGGGCTGTTCGGACCGAGCGAAGGTTGCAACGCGATCAAGTCGTCCGACACAGATTGAACGGTATAGAAAGGATGGGACGTTCGGACCGACCGAACGTGCCAACAAGATCGAGCCTTCCGACACAGATCGGACGGTTCACAAGTGATAGGGGAACGGTGCAACCGTGATAGGAGAGCAGGTACCGCCGCGATAGAGGGGCGGTACAATCGTGATAGGATCTGGAGCAAGCGGGAGGTCCGAGCAGACATGAGGGCAAACAAAATAAACAAAGGGGGAGGTCCAAAGGGACACATGGAGGTCTATTTGAACCCGAGAAGGTTCAAATGAACTAGAGAACACTCAAATGAACACGAGGGGACCCCAAATGAACCCGAGAAGGTTCAAATGAGCTCAAAGAGATCCAAATGAACCCAAAAGGGTTCAAATGGACTGGAGGAGGTCCAACTGAACACTGGGAGGTCCGATTGGGCACAAGGGGAGTTCAAAAGGAGGGTTCCATATGGACACAAGGAGGTCCATATGGACGCGGGGAGGTCCAAAGGAACTCTGGGACGTTCGAATGAACTTAAGGAGTTCAAATGAACGCTGAGAGGTCCATGGGGAGGTCTAAATAGAGAAAGATGTCTAGATCGAAGGAGATCTAGACAGAGATGAAAGTTTAGACCAAAGGGGAGGTCTAAACACAAAGAGATTCAAACCAACAAAGAGGAGGTCTGAATTAAAGGAAGTCCAAACAAAAGATACAAGGAAAGGTCCAGCGAGCAAATGAGGTTTGATCCTACAAAGAGGTCCAAACGAAGGGAGGTCTGGTTAGAGAGGGATCTGGACATCAGGAGATGTCCAACTAAAGGAGGATCTGGATGTAGGGGAATGTCCAGCAAGAGGAAGGTCTGGAGGAAGAGAAGCTAGCCCGAAGGACACACAAGGCAACAGAGAAAAGGGACTAAAAGCCAAAGAACAGCAATAACTCCAAATCGACCAAAAGGATTAATTTGAGTTTGATTAGTTCAAGTTAAATCTCCAAATTCTGAAATCTCCAAGTTAAGCTTGGGCAATTCAACAAAACCAAATGGTTATTTTTAAACGGGCCGTTACAATGCAGGCCAAGACCGAGAAGGCTCAGTCGCACACGATCTTCATAATGGGCAATATAGAGCATCGATTCGACATGGTCCTTCGAGACAGAGCCAGAATTGGGACGGCTCGGTCTCTTGTTACCCACGAGGTATGCCTTGGAGACCATGTGAATGAACCTAGCTGCACATGCAACAAGCTAAAGCTCCTTCACAAGCCATGCTCTCATGTCCTCGCTGTGTGTGGGACCATCCACATGGACCCATTGAACTTCATATCAAAGTACTTCATGAAGGAGAGGGTGCAGCAAGCATGGTGCAGCGAGCTAAGAGGCTTTAGGGTTGTGGGCAACTTCACCACGTTGGATATTACAAAGAGAACTTGGGTTCCAGATCTAGACCTGTTGAAGGGGGGAGGGCCGTTGGCAGAGTCGTCGCATTAGGAACGATATGGACGAAGGGGAAGCTAAAGCGGCGGGTAGACGTTGCGGCCGCTGCCGCCAGGAAGGCCACACTGCGAGAACTTCAAGGCGCCTGCCGACACATAGAAACACCGACTTATACTTCAGCATGTTGTAACTTGTACTTCAGTCAGTACTTTGCTTGTTGTAAGCACTATGAAACTAATTGTATCGTAATTGCAAATTTTAACTTTATTTGAAGTGTCAATCTCTCGTCTTAGTTGCAATGCACGACGTAACCTCGCTTGGCAGTGCACCACGTGACCACTATCTATAAAGCAGGACGTGGCCACTCTCTGCAAAGCAAGACGTGACCCGACGAGGCGGCTTTTCAGGATGACGTGACCCGACGAGGCAGCTTTTCAAGACGATGTGACCAGACGAGGCAGCCTTTCAAGATGATGTGACCCGACGAGGTAGCCTTTCAGGACGACGTGACCCAACGAGGTAGCCTTTCAGGACGACGTGACCCGACGAGTCAGCTTTTAAGGTCGATGTGACCCGATGAGTCAGTTTTTTAGGATGGCGTAACCCAACGAGTCTCCTCAGCACCGCTTCCTCGTGGACGTGAATTTTCTTCAACTGAATTACAATTAAGTCGCGTACGCAGCGCCGGCTCGGCATATAAGTACTACCCCTTCCACGTCGGGTTCTCCTGCATCCAGACTTGAACACAATCTCGCTCAGATGGACAAGCACTGGGAGGAGGTCCGCGAAATGCAAAGGGAGTATGCGGCCCAGGAGGGACAAAGGGAGTATGCTAGGAGGCCACCTCCTTGCAATGACGCCGCCCCCGTAGCAGCAACCCCTAACACAACATCCCAACCATGCGTTCACCACAAGACCCGCTCGAGGGGGAGAAACTGCCCCTCTGTTGGTGTAGGGACAGATGTAAGTTCTTCAAGTCCAAGCATCGGCTAAGCCTGGGCATGCGTTACTGGGGTTGCGCGAACTACTCTAGCGACTATCCCGACCGCCGTTGGGACATGAGATGCTATCGACAGCTGATAAGGACAAGTAGCAGTATGTTCCCCTACCATTTCTCTTTCAAAGTCTGCACTAACAACCTCTCCCGTCTACCCACAGTCCCTGAATCCTCTATGTGGCCATCGCAAGTGGATTGACCTAGATATCCACCCACACGACCAATGGACTCTCGACTACGATGAGTGTGATGCCAACATGGACCGCGAGAGGAGGGAGGAGGAGTGCCGCACCAACGAGCACAACCAGCATATCCGGCGGGAGACGCATGCCCATCTAGAGGCGTGTAGGCGCAAGGAGCGCGAGGCTCGCGAGAGGGAGCTTGAGAAAAAGAGGGAATTGGCAGCCGAGGCCAAGGTAGCCAGCAAGGAGTACAACGCCGAGCTCGCAAGGAAGGGCAAATGGCCTCGATCCATGTAGTAGTCCGACCCTCTTCGTTCATATGTCCCATGTATTTCTAGTCCCCTAAAGGCATGCGTGTAGCATCCTTGGTTCGTTAGCCTACTTGCCATGTAACTCCTTGTCGGATCAAATGTCGTATTATTATCGCACCATTTCTCCAAAGATCACCATGTATGAATTTACTAGCGCATCGCAATATCACTTACCTTCATACTTACGAATCATTGCTACCTCTATCGTCCTCACAAAATTCTTCAGAAATTTAGCGCACTAGAACAACATACGACGATCATAAAATATTATTGCGAGTCTCACAAATTTCGTACCCTTCATATTCTACGAAAATCACAAACGGACCAACCAACCTTGTCACCACCCTTTTATTTCCAAAAAAATAACATCCTACAACAGAATTTCCTAAATGCAATACCTACAAAATGTAACATTTATTCTCACATAATTATTCCAATCGGATTTATTAAATAACAGATCTACTACTTCAAATCGCCCAGTGGTTGGGCGACTTTAAGTAAGTCGCTCAACCACCTGGCGACTTAGTAAAGTCGCTCAACTACCAGGTGACTTAAACGCTTGGCGCTCTGTGGTTGGGCGACTAGGTATAAGTCGCCCAACGGTACGATGACTAATGATTATTTCTAACAAAAAAAAGGTAGTATTATTTCTGTAATTCCGAATAAAAAATAGATTATTTTAAAAAACCTAGAAAAATACTCCATAAGAAAAACCTTACTTGCAGCTTTGCATCTCATCCCATTACTTCAACGATCACAAAACAGACACCTGCTAGGGCCATTGAGCTCATGTACATAACAGTTGTGCAAAGTAATTCCATATCCGTCACAAGAACATTGATTGTAAATATTTGATTTAGCAGTAAGGATGCATCACTCTCTAGTTTTACTAAACACAGGAACTTCGAAATCAGATTGCGTCAATTAGCAAAGTAGATGCAAAATATAAGACATGTATGAGATGGGAGACAGATGCAACATGCTCATGGAGTAGAGCACAAATCTCTCTGCATACAGACTCAAAATAAACCAATAGATCCACATACCATTGTCCACCGCGGCTTCTATCTCAGCGGGCTCCAGGCTGGCGCTGCCATTCCCTACACATCGTCCTGCACAGATGAGTGGTGTATCACACACACACACACACACACACACACACAGAGAGAGAGAGGATACCTGGATGGAGCTTACGCAGCGAGACTGGTGGTGACGGAGAGGTCTACGATGTCGGTGGCCATGGTATCGGTGATTGGCCCCCATCTGACCCACAGCGGCGATGCAGAGTGTGGGGTTGTGACGCTCAAATCAGCGTATGACGAGGGAGCAACCCGCGTTGAGCTGACTAACGCCACTCGACATGGGTCTTGCCGGCAAATATGGCAAGTCTTCGGTGTAGGAAATGGAGGGGGAGGATAAGGGGAGAAGGGAGTGGTGCAGATCAGAGGGGAGAGAGAGGAGTTGGGGGTGCACCTTATGCAAGAGAAGGAGAGCGTCGTGAGGAGTGGTTGGGAAAAGCGACCGAACGGTTAGCGCTCAACCCCTACCAGCTCCATATCCTCCCCGGAGCACACTGGAGGTGGTTGAGAAATTCCTCGGGCTTGCCGGCGCCGGATCCAGCCTTCCCCGAGCTCACCGACGCGGATCTGGTTTTCCTCGACTTCCCGATCTCGTCGGTTAGGTTTAAGTGTTGGATGGGGAGAGGCCAAGGGTGGGGCTGCGGGTGGGGAGAAGGACAGAGAGGAGAGGACTGGCGAGGTTGGAGAAGAGGGCGGGTTCGAGAGGTGGCCACCGCCAAGGGATGGACGATGGTGGGAGGATGTCGGCGTGGGGACGAGATAAGAGAGATTGCGTTGGGAACAAGCGGATCTCGGTGTGGGGAGCATGAGAGAGGAGAGGGAGGGAGAGCGGCGCGAGAACAGGAGGCACGGGTGGGGAGCCGGAGGCACGGGCGGGTGGGGAGCGTGAGAGCTGAGAGGAAAGGGAGGAAGGGCAGCGTGAGTGTGAAGCGTCAGGCGTGAGAGGAGAGGGAGGTACCGTCTGGGCTGTCCATCCTCTGCTCCCCGATTGGACGGACGTGGAAGAATGTGGGAGGATGGACGACCGCAAACTCCAATATTTAAGTAGTAGAGATTTACTGTAAAGTAATACTGTTGCAAAAAATATTAAGCTAGGAGTCACATGTTGATCGTTAATCAAAAGAACTTAGGATATTAAAGTGACATCAGAAATTATGTTGAGTCCATGAGTTGTACTGAAATAGTCAAGTCATTTAAATTAAAAACAGAGAAAGTTTGTCCACAAAAATTGCTTCATATTGATCATACTGAAAAAGGCTTCTATTATGATATAAATATCAGATAATCAGATGAAGTAGGAAACTAGAACAAATTAAAAGGTTGTCATATCTGCACGTTTCATATCTAGTGATTGGTCATTCCTCTGTGTCCTCCAACACATCTTCCTCCAAATGATACTTATCCTCCTGCTCCTGCAACTGCATGTTGTAATCCAATGAGTATCATGTATGAAGGTGGCATTAAATTAAGCCAAACAGCTAGATAGTAAGGTAAAAAAACAGCAAACTGTTGCCAAGATTGCGAAGCGTCGCTCAATGCCCTCCATGTTCATCTCAGTGAGGATAGATCTACCAATATCTCCACTTTCAGGTTTTGTCAAAATATTAATTATGCTCAGAGATTTCCTCACACACTACACATAAACCAATAAAGCACAAGTGTAAAACTTAATATTGTCTTTTCGAGATGTTGCAATCCAATCTTTGGTACAAATCAAAGCTTGCATGACTTCAGGACAATGCGACTGCAAAAATGGATCAACAACACGTCCGCCAACACTAAAAGCTGACTCCGAAGCAACAGACAACACTTGAATAGATAAGACATCATGAGCAAGTTGGGAGAGAATAGGGAGCTCAGGTTGCTTGAGCTTCCACCATGACAAAACATCAAATAAGATTTTGCCTTTTGTTTTCCATTCCACTAGTGGTCGTTCCATGTACACTTCCAACTCAGTTTTGATACCTTGGCCTTCAGCACTACTGCCATACAAGAACCATTCAAGATCTGCATCAAGATGTCATCACTCTCCTCATCCTCAACCTTTTTATCTAACTGTTGAGAATCAACTGTTTGTACATTTGTGGTTGCTATCTTCTTTGAAGTTACAGGTCGATTGGACACACAAGCTTAGAAAATCTGGTTAATGACACTTATCAATTTATCAACTTCTTCTAGAGCATTTGTGACGTCTCAGCCTAATACTGAGCCTAGAATGCCACTAAGCAACACTAACTACTACTTTTAATAATATTTTACAATAAATTCCAACAAGTAGTTAAATAATAAATGTCATCTACGGGTCACAATAAAAACATAAAAATGCAACCAAATCAGCATAATTATTGACATACTAGGTAGCAATACTGAATAAAGATCCAATAGGTAATAAACAGTCCATAAATAATCTAGTCAATGAATAACTCAAGACTTAAACCATCCAACCATAATTTATCATGTTTAATGGTTCATAAAGGAAATATCATCAAACTAAAGTAAAAGGTTCCATGAAATTGTGATTCAGATAGTTGTAGTGGTAGCGAGTGTGCCATGTGAGCTATCCCCTGTCATGCGAGATGACGTCAATGGCCACCTGAAATACAAATAAGAAAGGGTGGGTCCACGACTCACCAAGTACAAGATACAACGGTAAATAACCAAGTTCGTTACACATTTAATGCATTCTCGTTATTCTCGTTCTCCTCATTCTCAAATCTCTTCAAAATAATTCTCATGTATGCAAATGCCATGATGCATCTCTTTCTGCTGATATCGGTATAACGAAGTATTCACCCGTCGATGATATACTTTTCTCCCCCACTTCGTTAGGGTGGGGTCCCTACCTCTGTAGGATTTTAACATAGGGCACGCTGGACTAACCATAATTATGGCAGTACTCACCGCCTTGACCCTTATGCAAGTGAATGATGCAATAACTCATTAAGCAATAATAATCTCACCATGTCATCCCCATGGTAATTGCATCGTTAACACAATCTTACTCTTTTCATCAATAATACCATGGCAAGTAAATAACTTAACAAAACATAATTAAATCTCATGGTAATAAATCAACAAGACAACCACCCGTTGTTCATCATTATACCAAGCACTTGCCTCTTTAACTTCTAGGAGCCGGGTAGCGGGATGGTAGCAAGGCACTAGATGCAATACTTCCCGTACAAACAACTAACATACATTCAAAAAACATGCCATCACAGCACCATAACATTACATAAATCGCCATCGCATGTCTACGCAAAAACGACACAATTAACTTGATTCTACTAGTCACACTACACGATGTCCCAGTAGTAAAAAAGCTCCAACTCTCTCATCTGAACTCCAAATCTAGTGAACCATCCTCCGCCGATGGCCAATGCTGCCCCTCAGCATTTGTCCATTTCACAAGGGCTCGCCTCGGAATCTTCTCCGTGGCAACCAAAGCTATCATTTTCTTGACATCCATATTTGATTTCTCCCACTTCGACATGACTTCGGCCATCTCTTCAGAGGTTTAGGTCGGATTCGAGGAGATTTGTTTTAGATTTGGAGAACCGTCACAAATTTGGTCGGCAGTGGAGAGAACAAAAGCTCAGGAATAGTTGAAGCAAATGGGAAAAGTAAAAACCCTAAGTTACTCACCGGTGAATACTTATAGCCGTCGGTCTAAGTAAAAAATCGTGGGATGCTTACGGTTGCACATATCTTTGGGAACCGCTCCCAACGGACAGAATTTGTAAGAGACGGTTGACATTCTTTTTTCTGTCTATTCAAGAAAAGGAGTTTTATTTTTATAACTCAAGTAAAAATATTTTTTCTTGACTAAGTCAATTTTTGGTCAAGAAAAAACAAGCGGAAAGACTTTACTTTCGACCACTATCCTACGATCTCTTTTTAAAATAACTCAAGGAGGATCATGCATTGATTAGGAATGTAATTACCGTTATCCCCAAATATAGCGATTTTAAGCGAATATATATGCATGCATAATACATTTTGCAAAAAGAAGTACAATAATTAAAATAGTAGGATCAACATGGTCAAAGGGAGTGCTTACCTTGCTCTGGTTGCTCTGAATACGAGGATGGAAGATCGTTGTAAAAGTTGTTCAATCAACGTCTAATCAAAAGGGCGAGCGAGAATTCAAAAACTGGTGGAGTCTTTGCCGGATTTTTGAACCTATCAAACAGGCTCCATAATTTATGAATTTTTTTAGGGCTTCTGACACCGCATGGTTTCTTTTGTAAATGTTTCAATATTTTATTTACTCTATGATTTTCTCAAAAATTCTTACAAGTTGCTGCTTGTATGAAATTTTGTTATTTGCTTTATACAAAAAGTTCAAAAATCATGCATAAATAGTTTCCCATATAAAATATGTGAAAAATTATTTTCTCATTTATTTTTATTATATTATTCTAAAATATTTTTAGGATATCATAGTTATTTTAAAAATAACTGTACGTAACTCGAAACAGAAATAGAGCGAGCGAGAGAAAGAAAAAAAAACGAAAAAAAACTTATAAACCTCCCTGCCTGGCACTTCCTCCTCCGCTCTCCGCCGCTTCCGCCCATTTCAAACGAAAACCGCACACCGCCTCTCCCCTCCCCTCCCCTCGGCAATGGCGTCGGGCTCCTCTCGAGCCCATGTCGACCAGGTAAACCCTAACCCTAACTATTACCCTCTTTTCCTATCTGCAAACCCTAAACCTCTCCTCGATCTGCCCCTCCGCAGTTCTTCCCGGCCAAGAAGCGGAGGCCCTCGTCGCGCGAGGACGAGCCGCCGTCCGGGGGGCAGCATGGCAGCCCTGGAGGCGCCAAGGGGTCCCTGGCGGGCTACCTTGTTCGGTCCCCTTCTACCACGGCGGCGGTCGCGTCGGCGTCGGCGGCCTCCGCGGGCTCCCCGAGGGGTGGGGACGCGGGCGCCAGGAGGAGTCTCTGGGCGGCGATGGATGTCGATGTAGACTATTCCGCGACGGCGGCGGCGGTTGATGGGGGCGACTTGGAGCTGAAGAAGTTCACGATGGAGTTCTTGTCCCATTACTGCAGGTGAGCGATTCATTTGCGAGTTTTGGTGCCAAGAACCGGTCTTGCGCGAAGTTCAGGTACAATCTTGTTGTTGCAGTGCTATCCCGTCTGTGATGGATGATGCTGGCAAGGGCGAACCGGACAAGAAGCAGAAGAGGATTGCGAGCCAGTCGTTCTTGGTTCCTTGCGGCAATGGATCTATCAAGAAGCAGTGCGTTGCTCATTGTGGTGGCTTGGAAGCTCTAACGGTTGAGGTAAGATATAAGATAAATCTAATCTGGGCAATATCGTATGAAGGTGATGTAGGAGCTGCAACTTACAGTTTGATGCATTGCAGGAATTAGGCGATAACGGGCCCTTCAAGAAGCAGTGCGTTACTCATCACGGTGGCTCAGAGGCTCTGGAGGTTTGGTCGATCTAAAAAATTATAAAATCTGGAAGTTGTTTTGGAAGTTCTTGTTTTGAGCTGGTTTTAGAAATTCTCAAAGTGTCCCTTTCAGCAGGAACTAGGTGAGGGGGCAAAGGTGAGCAGTGAGGGGTTTGCGGCCTTGCAAAGATGTAGCTTTACCCCAAATACTGCACACAAAAAGGTTGGGTTTTCTATAGCATCTGGGGAGACCCCAAAATCTGTATCCTCTCTGATTTCACCAGGGGAGGAGTTCTGGAATGCAGCAATTGAATTTGCTGATGACATCTCTGCTCTGGCTGATAAGGGCCCTCGAAGGCCTGAATGTCATGCAGCAGAGGACAAGTCATCTTGTGCAGTTGCACTGTGCTCTAAGACTCTTCCTAGATCAGGGAACGGGGACTTTGACTGTGAAAATACAGTAGGCAGCAATGATACAAAGCACATGGACAAATCTTCAAATAAAGTAGAATCAGTGGCAGCAAATAGTCAGCATAAAAACAACTCTCCTTTGCCTGTGAAGCATTTGGACTTCTTTCATGAGGATGACATTCTAGTTTCAGCCTTGAAAGATAAAGAAAAAGGCGGCACTATTCCTGGGAGTGTGCATGTGGACCAGGGTCAATTGAAGGACAACAGCTTCCATAGAAGGGACAATCTCATGCACTTTGTAGATGACATCAACAAAAATACTTTAGACCTGCACGGGGATTCTTCAGCCATGGTTCCTGGTGAGGAGTTGTTCAAGTCGATAGCTGCAGGGAAGGGTCATTCAACTGGAGTGGGCGACAAAGGTTCTTGTATGATTAAGAGAGATCTCAATCAACTGACCCATGGTGAGGATAAATCGTTGGCTGCGTACTCAAATTGTGGAAAGCCTAACAAAGATTCCAAGAGTAAATTTGTTTCTCAAGAAGTCGAAGCTAGCACTCCTAGCTCTCTCCCTCCGAAGGATCACTCAAAGCTCTCAAGTTGGCTCCCTCCTGAGCTTTGTGCTGTGTACATGAAAAAAGGCATTTCAGAGCTGTATCCCTGGCAGGTTAACCATTTTTTCTCCCGTCTAATGTCCCATACATTCTCTAGAATGCTGCCCTGTCAAGCATTATTGTGTAGACTAACCAATTGTGTCTGCTACACTGCTCCTAAACAGTAAAATTTGTGACTATATGCTGCAAATTCAATTATGTTAATAACTTTGTTATTTTCACCAGAATGAAGTAGTAATACTCCCTCTGTCCCACAATATAAGCCCATTTTGACTTTTCAGTGTCTCCAATGTAACATGTGGACTGTGTTTTTGTATCATGATATACTAGAAAAAATAATAAAAATGATATATTATGTAAGTATTTTGCAAGAAAATTCCAACAATATTATTTTCATGTAGTCAATTTACATGCTTTAACATATATTAATGGTCAATGTTTTAAAACCTTGACCGCACGGATCCCAAACGGACTTATGTTATGGGACAGAGGGAGTAAATCTTAAGGACTTATGTCATAAGTGCTTCTCATGTCACATGCAAACTACATGTTTCCTAAACGTTCCTACGTTGAAAAACTAGGTCTCTATCTTATCCTATTGCTACCACCACATATGTTGTACTTTACAATCTATAAACCTGACCTTTTGCTTTGTATTGCTTTCTGAGATATGCGCTTCTCTGTGTTTTATCTTGTGTGTAGTATGTATCTGTCATAGTTGTGTTTTTTTTTGTATTTATGTGTTTGTGCACTCTCACAACTATTGCTATCTATATTTCGGTGAGTTGATATTATTTGACTGTCTTAGCTTATGCCAAAACCAAGTGTTGGCCACTGATGGGCAGCAAATGATGTGAACCAAAACTACTGTCTTCTATTTGTTCAAAGAAGTATTGTTCTTCTCCATCTTTTTCTTGTGAATGTGAAGTATAGCGCACCATCATAAGCGATTAAGGATGTTGCCTTAATGAAAATGATCTCCTTATATAGAGGCTCTAGAACCTAAAAGATAGAACTGTTTAAAAGGAAATATAAAAGACAGCAAGCAACCAAAAGGAAATATCTAATATGCAAACTAACTATCCTAATCCCTAAATTAATGCTGATGCCATATGCGCCGATTTGCTGCTGTTGCACCCGGGCTCATGCACACATGACACCCTTGCTCAATGAATATCAGTTGAAAGTTCTTTTCCCTTGATACTTTCTTGATTGTATTGCTTATGCATTTACTTCCCCATGTCTATTGCAGGTGGAGTGTTTACTTGTGGAAGGTGTCTTGGAGAAACGTAATCTTGTATATTGTGCATCTACAAGGTACTTGGAGGTTTTACACGTTTTTTTCTTCTGTTGATAATCTTTGTATTTAATGATTCAACCCTACTTTTTGGTTACTCTAAAACTATTCTATATAATTTTACGAGGTACTTCAATGTTTCTTTCTGTTACTCTAAAACTATTCTATATAATTTTTTGAATCTACCGGTGTGTATTCTGCTGTTCTTATATCGCAGTGCTGGTAAAAGTTTTGTTGCTGAAGTTCTGATGTTGAGACGGATATTGTCCAGTGGAAAGATGGCAGTTCTTGTTCTTCCCTATGTTTCAATATGTGCTGAAAAGGTACATATTTGTACTTAGCTCGGTGATGTTTTGAACTTTTCATTACTTGTGTATTGGGCTGTATGACTATTGATTTTTTTTACAGGCTGAACATCTTGAGCAACTTCTTGAGCCACTGGGTAGGCATGTCCGTAGCTTCTACGGAAATCAGGGGGGCGGGTCACTTCCTAAAGATACATCAGTTGCTGTGTGTACCATAGAGAAGGCAAATTCTTTAGTAAACAAGTTGTTGGAGGATGGCCGCCTTTCTGAACTTGGTATTATTGTAATAGATGAGCTTCATATGGTAAGTTCATCTAAAACCAATATGCTTATCAAAATCTGTCTCTTTTGTTCCACTTTTTAGTTCTTTACTTATGTTTACTCAGATGACAAAACCCTGTCTAGTATTTCTGGGATTTAAATTACATATGAAGGATTTTGGAAGAGAAGCCACATATCATGGCCTTCTATTCACTCATCTTATATAGATACATGGGTTAGTTGTACATGGATAGGATTAGTTGTACATGGATAGGATTACAACTATACCAGATTTACAGGATATATTGTAGGAAACGAACACAACAATATCCACACTTAACAAAACAAGATCACATGAGATGCACCGGATCACATGTGATCGCATGCTTTGCCGTGCAAGGCAAGCACAATTCATGGTTAACACTATATTTTAACTAATGTACGAGTATGACTGTATGCTTCAGTTAGTAACTTATTATACGCATGCATTGCCGTGCAAGGCAAGCACAATGCATGACTAACAATATATTTTTACTAATGTACGAGTACAAATGTATGCTTAAGTAACTTATTATACTCTAGCACCATTAAGAATAGGGATGCTATCATATCTACGTAAATTGAAGGTGAGATAAGGTACGGATCTTGCTCTATTTTTTTTTCAGCTGTAGTAGTGTCAGTCATACATTTTTGTACTATACAAGCAAAACTCGTAGTTGATCGACATGACCAATAACACTTTTGTGCTGATCATTGGCAAACACACACAGGGCCTATAAATAATAAAGTCAAACATAATGTAATAATACTTTAATATTGGAGAATTAGTCTCATTCTGAAAAATTAGCTGATCTTAATTATAACAGTTAGCTATTGTTTTACATCCGGCATATTAATCGGGTTTGAAAAATAGTTGTACCAACATCTAACATGGCATTTTTAGAGGCCTTGCTAATATAATGTATCTTCCATCTAATGTTTGACTAATATTTCTTAAGTGTGATTTGGAGAAACTTGTGCCAAATGAATTTCTCTTCAGATTTACAATATTTGAACTATTTGGTCAATGCTGTTGATTATGGACCACTATACTATTGCTGTGCTGTGCTTTGGAATATACTCAGAGAATATGTATTAATTCTAGTAAAACATTATTGTATGTCTCTAAAGAAGACATTACAAATACTTAATATATCCTACATTCCAATAATATAACAAAATAGAAGTGCCTTTAAGAAGCCATTATAATGCCAGCTGCATGCTATGTGTATGCATCCCAACCTGTTTCTGTTTACCTTTCCAGTTATGTCATCTGAAGTAGTTCTTTCCTCCTTTCCCTTTGAATTTACACACGTGAAGTTTCTCTAATATACAACTGTGGTATAGGTTGGTGACCAACACAGAGGGTACCTTTTGGAGCTGATGCTGACAAAGCTTCGGTATGCAGCTGGTGAAGGGAATTCAGAGTCATCTAGTGGAGAAACTTCAGGTTCCAGCAGTGGGAAGACAGATGCAACTCATGGATTGCAGATTATTGGTATGAGTGCTACTATGCCCAACGTTGCAGCTGTAGCTGCTTGGCTTCAAGTAAGAAATCCTTTGTTGTTTTGGTTCGCATTGTTATCTACTTATCTACCTTTTAGACAATGTTGTTATCTACCTTAGAACATGCATCGCATGCAGAGCAATAATCCAGAAGAAGTACTTAACAATTGGAGTTCATTCTGTTATGAATATTGTGTATGTATTGCAACAGCCCAATAGACAATATATAGAGTACAAGGGACACAAGACTAAACCCTAGAACAATAGGGAAATACCACAAATACCCTTAACACTCCCTCTCAAATGCAAGACGTATGCAATAACATTGCATTTGAAAAGGGTTGGCACTACAATAGGGAAAATCCGAAGTTCGAGTCTTGATAATGTCGTCGTAGCGTGCAACTCTTGGAAAATATGTCGAGTATCAAAAGATCTCCCATCCGGGGTCGTGCGATAGCCCATAAAGCACAAGGTGTAGGGGCTGAGAAAGTAGAGACAAGCGGGAGCAAAGTTGACCACGGCAACATGATGACGAAGATGATGAAACCGACATGAATAGAGAGCTGTCAAATCAAGCCGAAAAAGAATAGATAGAAGCATGGCGGCGCATATCGAAGCCCAAGACGGCGGCGGCGCAGTGCAGAAGAAGCGCAACGGAGGTGCAGTGCAGAAGAAGCGCGGCGGCCTTAGAAGCTTGAGACAACGGCTCAGAGAAGCGGCGGCATCATAACAATTTCTACGATCTGTAACGGCTTGGAGAGAAGAGTGGCGGCTGCTACCATGCAAAAGGGAAAGAAAAGCGTCACTCTCGCTCCAAGAGGACAGACTGTGGCTAGCAAAGCAATCAACTGACTGACAATGAATTTGCGGACTCGCATGGCTTAGACGAACTCAAAGATAGAGTGGTACGGATTTGAATGAACGCAACGGAAGAAACGACACGAAGAAATAATAGACTAATTAGAAGCAGAATAACCATGCAGTCAGATGCCAAGCACAATAGACTAATTAGAAGCATAATAACCATGCAGTCAGATGCCAAGCACAGTTGAGCCATCCCAATCGGCCAGCACACTCCAACCATCTCCCTTCCTTCCCATCCCATTCCTCCCCAATAAGACACACCAGAGAGATCATAGGGATTAGCGGAGAGAGACGACGAAGCCATGAAGTCCTTCCAGCAGCAGAAGGCTCACACCAGTGCCGCCACCAAGCCCACCAGCGGCGTCTCCAAGAAGGCGGCGGATCCGTCGTGCGCAGAGGGAGGGCAGAGCAGGTGCGCCGGGTGTCGGCGACGGCTCAGGGAGTCATGCCCGGATCCGACGGGATCCGAGGATGGCGGCGACGGGGATGCCCGGATCCGGCACCAGCAGTGCGAGGGCGGCCGGATCCGGTGAGGAAGAGCTCGATCTCGCCGGATCCGACGACAAAGAAGCTCAGATCTGAGCCATCACCCCCATTACTCTCTTCGCGTCCTCGCCTCACCTCGCGCGCTTGTCGGCCTCCGTCCACATGAGGAAGAGAGCAGGGCTGCCGCGTTGAGGAGGTTGAGCACCCGGAGCAGAGGACCCGGTCGGCGGCGCGGCAACGCAGAGCAGAGGTGGCGGCGGAGGAGCAGCGGGGCGCGGAGAGGACGACGACTCCTAGGCTACGCACGGATCGGCGGCGCGAGCAGGGGAGCTCGAGCGCGGGGACATCGATGGAAGATGATGACTGCTGGGTGATGTTGCTGCTACTTGCTGGTAACTAGGAGGAGGCCGTCCCTGGGAGTGGAGATCGCTCCTCCCGGGGGCAGCGACAACGGAAGATGAGTGGGTGGCTGCTAGGGTTTCGCAATCTGCTCTGATACCATGTTATGAATATTGTGTATGTATTGCAATAGCCCAATGAGCAATATATAGAGTACAAGGGACACAAGACTAAACCCTAGAACAATAGGGAAATACCACAAATACCCTTAGCACATTCACCATATGACTAGAGTAAAATTGTTCGTATTATTGAGCTCAAAATTCTGATGAGATAAATAGAGAACAGGTTCTGGCAAGACAATCAATATCATGCATATTATGGTTAAGTGGTACTTGAGCACTGAACTTTGAAGTTTCAACTGTGCATTCTATCATGGATTGCTTTCTTTGTTAATGATAATGCCACTGAACTTTAGATTGTCTAGCTTGACATGTAATATTTTTATATCTAATGATAGGGCAGTGTCTTAGGCTCTCCTTAGAGGTTTCTTGTAGTGTACCCATAAGGCGTGCTGATGTTGTGGCAAACAGCATGACTTGATGGTGATTAGGGTATTGGAAGGGGGAGAGACTATAGACTGAGATGAGAGAACTTTAGACAGGAGGAAGATTAGTTCATTATTATTGCTTGATTAAAGAAGACACAATGCTATCTGTTATGGGCGTGGGTCTTGTGGGTAGTTGCCACGAGGCCAGACAGAAGCAGCTTTGGCAGCAAGGAGGGATCAGTAACCTTGCCATTCAAGCTTCGTCAGTTTGGTTATTATTATCTCATCCATTAGTGCATCTATTTGTTAGTGTGTTATCGAAGTTGTTACATTTAGTTATCATGTAGCCTTATCTTGTTAGGGGTTGGTTAAATACCAAGCTGTGTCACCTCTTGTGGAAAGAAAAGAAATAAACAAAGGTTCCCTAGTCTCTCTCTCTCCTTCAACCAGGTCTCACAGGTCAGAGCCTTGGCGGACGGCATGGGAGAAGAGATCCGAGCAAGCCATTGAAGGGTGAGTGATCTACCATTGGTCCTCAGACCCTTGCCCGACCAGATCCTTAACACTATCCCTTTTATAGGGATGACTTGACTTCACCCCTAAGAAATTATCTCAAACTTAAATAAACTTATCTCTAATACACTGAATAAACAAAGCCATCTAGCGAGGAAAATGATTATTCTTATCTCTAATTTTTTATGGGAATTCTTAACTCTGATTTCCAACTAATATTGAGCCGGTGGGTCCCGCATGGACAACACCGAGACATAAACAGGGCTGCTACAGTACCACTACACATCATCTGGAGAAACGCTGCATGCAATGATTTGAATCACCCTAGGCATTGGTCTTTAATCCAAGCTACAAATGACTGCTGCAACCACTCCGATTTTGACACTGCAAACACGAAATCGTGGGCTGGAGAACTTGCCTCTCCTAGTTACACTGACTTGTTTTATTTGCCATTTAAATACTCAACTAAAAATCATCCAGCGCCTACTATGTGATGGTCTATTAGCTTGCAACAATCGTTCAACAACCAAACCATGAATATTGTTAAGGAGTGATATAAATCTCTGCTAAAGCCTACAAGCTGATCCTGTCATCAACTTAAATCTAGCTTCCTGCACAATGAAAGTTGGTCACTGTTAGTTATATAGACTTATAGTCTTGTTGACTTGTAGCCAGTTCATTTGGTTATTCACCGTGATTTAATTTCCAACATGTACAACACCTAATTTGTGAGGATTTATATCAGGTTTTTTGGTTATTGACTTGATTCTGCGTTATTCCAGAAATGCCTTCTGTTATCTTGTTACTTGATTTTCTTGTTTAGTGAATGTGCCAACTCTTGATCTGGTTGGCCCATATGAAAGGTTGAGTGTCTATCATCTTTCCTGTACAAAGTGGTATTGTACTTCATTGCAAACTTAATTTCGATAATTGATGTCTATCTAATGGAACACTAGGCTGCACTTTACCAAACTGACTTTCGACCCGTCCCACTGGAGGAATTTATCAAAGTCGGTAATCAAATATTTGATAAAGACATGAATGTTGTTCGTGTCCTTCCAAAAGTAGCTGATCTTGGTGGTAAGGATCCAGACCATATTGTTGAGTTGTGTAATGAGGTAAATTCAATTTGTGCTCTTCACTCTCCAGCTATTCTCAGTTTGTTACTGTAGTTTCTAAGGTAAATGCATATTCTACTTGTTTTCTCCGCCCAGGTTGTTCTGCAGGGCCATTCTGTTCTTTTGTTTTGCTCCAGCCGAAAAGGCTGTGAATCAACTGCAAGACATGTTGCCAAGTTCTTGAAAGTAGCTTCTGTTGGATCAAGTGAAGCTGGCTCAGAGTTTTCAGATGCTGCATCTGCAGTTGAAGCCTTGAAGAGGTGCCCTTCTGGGTTAGATCCTGTATTGGAAGAAACCCTTCCCTTTGGAGTTGCATACCATCATGCTGGTCTCACGGTACTGTAATTTTACTTGACATTTTATCTTCATCATATATACCAACATAATTTACGCGTAAAAGTTTAGCTTGACATCATGCTGGTCTCACGGTACTGATTACTGAATGACTTTTTTTTTTACTGCTTTTGAGTGGAATGTTGTTTGTGTTTGAGTATGTTAATAATTGTTAAAACTATGCCATTTTGACTTCATGGCAACTTTTGTCTTTCAGTTGGTGAAATGGTGACATGATTCAAACAATTCTAGATTTTTTCGATGGTTATTTTCACAACTACTTTCTCTGCTGTTGATGAGAATGCACTGCCACATTGAGCTCATAATCAATGGCCCGTTCTATTTGATTCAATGACTGTTCCAGCTTGCTCTTTTGGCAGGTTGAGGAGAGAGACATTGTGGAAACATGCTACCGTAAAGGTCTTGTCCGAGTTTTGACTGCCACTTCAACTTTAGCTGCTGGAGTAAACTTGCCTGCTAGACGAGTTATATTCAGGCAACCTAAGATAGGGCGTGATTTCATTGATGGGACTCGCTATAGACAGATGGCTGGTCGTGCAGGTCGAACTGGAATAGACACAAAAGGAGAGAGTGTAAGCTATGAAACCTACATTGACATTTGATTGTTTTCATGATTTCATCAGTGTTGTTTTAATTATTGTCTTATTGATTTATGTATTGGGAAATATTTCTTCTTTTTTATTTGTGGCCATGGAGTAACAAAGTTTGTCTAATACTTTGATGTCTGAAATACAGATACTTGTATGTAGGCCTGAAGAGGTCAAGAGGATTACAAGTATTATTAGAAGTAATTGCCCTCCTTTGGAGTCCTGCCTCTCAGAAGATAAAAATGGAATGACTCATGCAATCATGGAGGTTGTTGCTGGTGGGATTGTGCAAACTGCAAATGATATCCATCGATATGTGAAGTGTACGCTGCTTAACTCTACCAAACCTTTTGACGATGTTGTGAAGTCTGCTCAAGACTCCCTTCGCTGGTTATGCCATAAAAGGTTTCTTGAGTGGAACAATGAAACTAAAATATATTCCACTACTCCACTTGGACGAGCAGCTTTTGGCAGTTCACTTAACCCCGAGGAGTCACTGGTAGGTTACTTTGTATTGCTTTATTTTCGTTTACCTTTTCATTTAATCTTACCATTCTCTATTTCTCACTATAGGTTGTGCTTGATGATCTTTCAAGGGCAAGAGAAGGTTTTGTTCTGGCATCTGATTTGCATTTAGTCTACCTGGTAACCCCTATAAATGTAGATGTTGAGCCTGATTGGGAATTGTATTATGAGAGGTTCATGCAACTTTCTTCTCTTGAGCAGGTACAGATGCCTTCTGTTGCATTTGGAAAATTTCTTATCTAACCATTAGGTCTTGTTTGGAACGCATAAATTTCACAGAATTTTGCGGGAATTTCACAGGAAGCAGTTCAATTCCCGCAGGAGCTGGGAAAAAAATGTGTTCCAAATGGGGCCTTAGTTTGTGCATGTGTAGTATTTCAAATTCTATTTGTGTTGATTGGACAAATGCGAACATAACATTTTCTTATGCTAAACTGATTGCGAACTGAAAATGAATTCAAGAAATGACCAATCAAATTAGAAACTTGGAAATCAACTAAGCTCCACATGGATGGGACAAGAGTAAAAGGATTGCAGGCTGATCCATCCTGAATAGGTTATTGCCGTAATTGTCCTCATAGCATCATAGGTAACCATTCTTTTCAAGGTAGTTGGGACTTGGGAAATGTCTTTACTCTTTACATCTGAGGACAACTTACTGGAGAGAACATTGTTTCCAGAGCTGACTTGGAGGAAGTTTCTGTTTATTTACATCTTTGTTTGTCTTATTATTTTCAGTCATGTCATTTACTTGACTTCTTGTTCTGAGGTTTCTTTGAAGGCATACTACTGTCTTACCATGTTATGCTCATGGAAATATTTTGATATTTTTCTTATAACCACGAGACTGACTAGAATTTACATATGTTCATTTGACTGCTTTGTACCTGGTTGTAGTTTACCACTTTACATGGAAATTTACCTTGTTGATTGTTTTATTATCTCAAAAGTTACGACAGGATGGTTTATTCAGT
This sequence comes from Phyllostachys edulis, assembly GCA_036346405.1. Lineage (NCBI taxonomy): Eukaryota > Viridiplantae > Streptophyta > Magnoliopsida > Poales > Poaceae > Phyllostachys > Phyllostachys edulis. Next base: position 29,183,459 of record CM070567.1, on the reverse strand, counting down.
AGTATAGTAAGTTAGGAACTGTAAGTATAGTAAATGATGCTGATTAATGAACCTAAGATTCAGTATGTGGCCTTGAGGATCTGAATAACCCCATCCGTGCCACTGGAAGTGTCATGGGCGTTACGACTGTTGGTATGAACCGTTGTCTATTCCAATGGGCCTAAATGCCAACATGTACAAGATAGATGTGTATGAAAATATGCAGAGAACACCCTGTACAAGTCATATCCAACACCCCCTCAAACTCATGGTGGATCAACAATACTGAGTTTGGAGAGGTAGAAGCTGTCCTGAGCTCTAGTCTGTGCCTTGGTGAGTAAATATGCTAATTGAAGCTCCGAAGGCACATACTGAAGAGCAATAACTTGGTTCTGCACCTATGATCTTATGAACGAAGCATCTACTCCAATATGCTTGGTGAACTCATGCTTCACTAGATCTCGAGCAATACTGATCGCACCAGTACTGTTTGATAAGAGAGGAGTCGGTGTAGAAGTTGAAACACCGAAATCCTCAAGAAACCACCGAAGCTAAGTGATCTCAGCTGTCAACGTCGCCATAGCTCGCAACTCAGCCTCAGCACTCGAATAGGAAAACAACAGTCTGCTTCTTGATCTTCCAGGAAATCATATAGGAGCCAAGGAAGACACAATAGGCAGAAAGAGACCGACAATCAGAAGGATCGCTAGCCCAGACCGCATCAGAGTACGCCTCAAGCTTCAAAGGGCTAGAACTAGGAAAGAAAAGACGACGACTGATGGTCCCATGAAGATATCGCGGAATACGAAGGTGATTATAGTGGAGTTGAGTGGGAGCAGAAATGAACTAGCTCAGAATATGAATAGGGTGAGAAATGTTAGGTCGAGTGATCTCAAGGTAGATAAGGCTCCCGTCAAGATTGCGGTAGTGAGTAGGATCCTCAAGAGGCTCCCCATCAGTGGGCTGATGGTGAACATTAAGCTAGTGTCCACGGTGCGCTGATTAGTGAGACAAGCGCGAGTAAAGATATCCTGAATGTACTTCTCTTGGGAGAGGTAGTGGTGAGTGGGATCCTCAAGAGGCTCCCCATCAGGCGTGGAAGTGATCTCAATCTCAAGAAAGTAACGAAGAGGACCTAAATCAGACATCAAGAACTGCTCACTTAGATGCTCCTTCACAAATGCAATGTATGGAGAGTCATTCGCAGCAGTGATCATATCATCCACATATAGAAGGAGGAGCATTCGACCCCGAGGAGAGGTGTGTACAAAGAGGGTAGGGTCGTGATCTCTAGCGAAGAAGCCGACAACAGTGACAACAGAGGAGAAGCGGTCAAACTAAGCACGAGGGGCTTGCTTGAGCCCATAGAGAGAACAACGAAGGCGACAAACCATACCAGCAAGAACAGAATACCCAGGGGGCGGCTGCATGTAGACCTCACGTAGCTCACCATTGAGAAAGACATTATTGACGTCCAGCTGAGAGATGAGCCACTGTCGAACAGATGCCACAACAAGGAGAGTGCGAACAATGGTTATGTGGGCAACATGAGCGAATGTCTCATCGCAGTCACGATCATGCTCCTACTGAAAACCACGCGCCACAAGACGAACCTTGTAGCGCTCAAAAGAACCATCTGAGCAGGTCTTGATCTTATACACCCATTTGCACGTAATGGGAGTGACAAACATAGGTAAGGGCACAAGATCCCAAGTGCTAGTACGCTCTAAAGCAGCAATCTTCTTAAACATCGCTAGTTGTCACTTAGTGTGAGAAGCAACCTCACGGTAGGTCATAGGCTCAGAAAGAGCAGTGATTGCGATGCCGTAGCGCTTAGGAGGCCTGACAGTGTGACGATTACAAAGATCGTATCTAGGAGAAGGCGAAGCAGGATAGGTCAAGGACGGTGAGAGTAGTGTAGGGAAAAAGGTAGAATTCTAACAAAAGAGCTGGAAGGAAACTCTGGCGGAGGGGGAATAGGTGGAGCTGGAGGAGAGGAAAGCGAAGGTAGAGGCGGAAGCGAAACAGAAGTGGAAAGCTGAGGGTCAGAAAAAGTTAGAAAGGAGATTGACCTAACAATAGGGGAACGAGGGTAGTAAGGTCGGGACTCATCGAAGGTAACATTCTGAGAGATCCTCATCTGGCGAGCAACAGGGCCGTAGCAGTGATAACTCTTATGCTCAAGACTGTAGCCAAGAAAAGCACACTCAACTAACTTAGCAGTCAACTTAGTGCGCTCACGAGGTGGAAGAAGGATGAAACAGACAGCCGAAATAACGAAGGTTATTGTACTCGGAGCCCAACCATAGAGACGCTTGACATGAGTGGAACCCTGAAGTGAACCCTGAAGTGCTGTGGAAGACAGCATGTTGATGAGGAAAACAACAGTGGAGACAACCTTAGCCCAGAAGTGAGGTGGAATAGAAGAGACAAACATTAGAGCGTGAGCTGTCTCAAGCAAGTGACGATGTTTACGCTCAAGAGACACAGTTCTGAGCATAGGCACCACGACAAGAGTATTGAGAAATAGTACCCTGCTTAGCCTCGGCCTGCAACAGGAAGAAAGGTACCATCGGCAGTCTAAAAAAGTGGAAGAGATGTGAGACTCACAGAAGTGAGGTGAGTAGAATCTGATATGTGAAAAGAAGCACTAGAGTCTATGATCCAAGGAGACGAGGGAGACGGCGGAGGCGAGGAAGACTGCTGAGAAGCAAGAGCCCGACGGGTTTGAGGACGAGTTGACACCAAGGCACTGGAGCAGGGAAACGAGCTGCTGCATGGCGGCACCGGAGGAGCCTTGGCGAGAGTCGCCAGCTCCTGAGTGGGAAGAATCACCAGAGCCCTTTGGTGGGCGTCCACCGGTGGTAGCTATCAGTGGAGTCCGAGGTAGGAGCTCGGGGCATGGGCGGCGATGGCGGCGGCCCGAGGCAGGAGCGATGAATGTCTATGTCACCTGGGCGCGTAGCCGCTAGGAGTGCAGAGAGGAGCTTGTCGCTCTCTAGATGCTCAACGCGGGTCCGCAACGCGGTGGCCTCCGCCTTAGCGAACCGCACACGGAGTGAGGCGGCCTCATCACTGGCGGCCGCGGTGCACGTGAGAAGGCGGTGACGACGTCGGGGATCTGGAGCAGGGGAGCCATCCGGAGCAGAGGGGCAGCCCGGAATCAGTGGCGTCCTAGATTTGGAGCAGAGGGGCGGTGGCGTCGGGGCAGCCTGAAATCAGTGGCGTCCTGGATGCGGAGCAGAGGGGCGGTGGCTTTGGGGCGGCCTGGCCGGAGGTGAACTCGAGGGGAGCAGGTCCCAGGAACACGTGCTTTGGCGGTGGCCCGAGGGGCGGCGGTCGGAGGCGGCCCGGGGGCCAACGGTGGTCGGAGGGACGCCGTGCGTCGGCAATGACCGCGGCAAATTCGGGTGGAGCACGAGCCCTGGTGGAGCAGGGTGCCTGTCGGCATGGCACGAGGAGGCCCAGAGCGTGGTGGCGTGGCTCGGAGCAGAGGAAGGCTTCGCGGGCACGGTGGCATCACATTGATGGTCGTTGTTAGGGTTTTTGGAAAGGAAGCCATGGGCTCTGATACTATGTTGGAATGAACCATTGTATATTCTAGTGGGCCTAAAGGCCAACATATAAAAGATACATGTGTATGAAAATATTCAAAAAACACCATATACAAGTCATATCTAACAACGACCATCAATGTGATGATCCTTAGTTCATTGGGGTAGTAGAAGGGAGATGGCGCATGGGGAGAGACACGCACAACAGCTAGGAAGGGAAATTGAGGGAGACATGAGGAGATGCTATTTTGTCTTATTCTTTGCTTGTTCCAGGAGATACTATACTCATCCCTTTTATACAGACGTCGGATGTTTCAACTCAAACTTCCAAGATAAACTCGGATCCCAATCCAACTCTCTCTCTACCAACCAGACGTGAACTCTAACATGCTATTCTTCCTGGTGGATACTTCCTAATTAACATGCTAGTTTCCTTGACTACAGAGTACAGACTCTTGCTACCGTGCGGCTGCACGTGTTGGCCTTTTGTTGTTTTGTGTGTATGGCTGGCCGGCCATACACGCACATGACCGGAAGATATTAATGTTAGAATAAACACTTGATCTATTCTATTGGGCCAAAAAGCCAATATAACATGTACAGGGCAGGTCAATATGCAAAGAGCACCCTAAGCTATATACAGATATAACACTCCCCTAAAACTCATGGTGGATCAACAACATTGAGTTTGGAGTGATAAATACTGTGCTGAACCCTAGTCTTTGCCTTGGTGAAGAAATCTGCTAACTGAAACTTCGAAGGTACATACTGAACAGTAATAACTTGGTCTTGCACCTACGATCTCATGTACGGAGCATCTACTCCAATGTGTTTGGCGAGCTCATGCTTCGCTGGATCTCGAGCAATACTGATCGTACCAGTACTATCTGATAAGAGAGGAGTTGGTGCAGAAACTGAAACACCGAAATCCTCAAGTACCACCGAAGCCAGGTGATCTCAGCTGTCAATAACGCCATGGCTCTCAACTCAGACTCAACACTCGAACGGGACATGACAGTCTGCCTCTTGGTCTTCCAAGCAATGAGAGAGGATCCAAGGAAAACACAATAGGTAAGAAGTGACCGGCAATTAGAATGATCGCTAGCCTAGGTCGCATCAGAGTACGCCTGAAGGTACAGAGAACTGGAGCGAGGAAAGAAAAAACGAGTGATCGTCCTGCGAAGATACCACAGAACACGACGAAGGTTATTGTAGTGGAGCTGAGTGGCAGTAGAGACGAACTGACTCACGATGTGAATAGGGTGGGAAATGTCAGGTCGAGTGATCCCAAGGTAGATGAGGCTCTCGACAAGATGGCGGTAGCGAGTAGGGCCCTCAAAAGGCTCACCATCAGTAGGCCGAAGTTGTTATCCATGCTCCATAGAAGCATCAACCATGAGCTCATCAGTGAGATAAGCACGAGCAAGGAAATCATGAATGTACTTCTCTTGAGAGAGGTAGTAGCCCTCAAGCGTAGAAGTGACCTCAATCCCAAGGAAGTAACGAAGAGGATCCAAATCAGACATCAAGAACTGCTCACTGAGACGCTCCTTCACAAGGCAATGTATTGAGAGTCATCTCCAGTAATGGTCATATCATCCACGTATAGGAGTATCCGACCCCAAGGAGAGGTGTGTACAAAGAGGGCAGAGCCGTGAGCACTAGCGGAGAAGCCAACAACAGTAACAACAGAGGAGAAACAGTCAAACCAAGCACGGGGGCTTGTTTGAGCCCATAGAAAGAGCGACGAAGGTGACAAACCATATCGTCAGGGCCAGAATAGCCACGGGGCGGCTGTATGTAGACCTCACGCAGCTCACCATTTAGAAAGACAAACCATACCGTCTTGACGTCTAATTGAGAGATGAGCCACTATCGTACAGAAACCATAACAAGGATAGTGCGAACAGTGGTCATGTGAGCGACAGGAGCAAAGGTCTCATCGTAGTCACGACCAATGTCCTGCTGAAAATCACGTGCCACAAGACAAGCCGTTTAGCGCTCAAGGGACCATCCGAGCGGGTCTTGATCTTGTACACCCATTTGCACGTGATAGGAGTGATGTGCAGGTAAGGGCACAAGATCCCAAGTGCTAGTATGCTACAAAGCAGCAATCTCTTTAGACATCGCAGCTGCCACTCAAGGTGAACAGCAGCCTCACGATAGGTCTTAGGCTTAAAAAAAGCAACGACTATAAGACTGTAGCGCCTAGGAGGTCTGATAGTGTGACGATCACGAAAATCATATTTAGGAGGAGAAGGCGGAGGAGGACCCAGCAAGGACGGAGGAGAGCTGGGAACAGGGCCCAGTAAAGACGGTGGCTCAACTGGAGAAAGAGTAGGCTGAGGACGGCAAGAGTAGTGCTAGGGAAAAGGTGGAATCTCAATAAAATAGCTGGAAGGAAACTCCGGTTGAGTGGAGATAGGTGGAGCCGGAGAGAGGGAAGTGAAGAAGGTGGAGGCGGAAACGAAACGAGAAAGTGGAAAGCTGAGGGTCAGAAAAAATCAGAAAGGAGATCCAGTCAACAAGAGAGTTTGAGTTGACAGTACGGGAATAGGGGTAGTATGGTCGGGACTCATCGCAGGTGACATCTCGAGATATCCTCATCCGACGAGCAACAGGATCGTAGCAGTGATAACCCTTATGCTCATGATTGTAGCTAAGAAACACACTCAACTGACTGAGCAGTAAGCTTTGTGCGCTCACGAGGTGGAAGAAGGATGAAACAGATACAACCGAAACAACAAAGATGACTGTACTCTGGAGCCCGACCGCAGAGACGCTCAACAGGAGTAGTACCCTAAAGAGCAGTGGAAGGCTACATGTTGATGAGGAAAGCACAATCATGCTACCCACTGGGATGGCGGTAGCATGAGCTTCGGCATCCTGCCATCTCTCGTAGGCATGCAGCTCAGACTGGCGGCGTAGGGCGAAGCGGACAGAGCTGCTTGCCGATGAGATGACATCAGAGGCGCTGGCTGTTGAGGTGAATCCTCAGGTGAACAGCCCACTCCCTGAAGTTTGTCCTGTCGAACCAAATTGGGGGAGCGGGATGGCGAAGGAGCCTTCAGTAGTAGCCGTCAGTGGTGAAAGATCAAATTGCCTTTTGGCCTGTTCCTGAACTAAGTGCTCTCTTGCGTTGTTATGGTTGTGGGACTGGCAAGCAGTGAAGCTTGTCGCACATCACCCATCTCGAAGATCAAATCGCTAAAATCCATTTAACCGATCGGCGATTTAAATTGTGTTTTTGCTCACCACACCGCCTTAATTGGTTCTTGAGTGGAAGTATAAGCAAGCGAAAGGCCATAAATTGAGTAGGTAGTGCTGAAAATCATGGCGAACTTTTGTGGTAGCATTTTGATCTCATCATGCACAACTAAATCTTCCATTACATTGTCATGTAACATAGTCTAGATCAGGGATCACATAACCGTTTCCGGGGAATTTACCGTTGGGTGGCCGGGATCGGTAACCGGCCGGTTACCGGTCAAACCGGTTTTTTTCCGGATGAAATTCACTCAAATTCGATTAAAAACCATCCAAAATTCAAAATTTGAATTTGTAAAACCCGGGGAATACCGGCGCGATTTTGGATCCCGCCACCCCACCCATGAAGAGCACAATGCAGAATTCTGCGCGCGGGTTTTCAATCCCTGGTCTAGATAGTGGTTTCTAGCCAGCTAGCATCATCCGTTCTCTCACCTTGAGATTGATTACCTCATGTTGCTGCATCTCGTCATCCTTGTAGCCATCTAACCTCACCTTTATCACAATGCTGCTATTGAGGACTCCCGAGATCAGGGTTATGGTTTTCTAGAATAGGGTCAAGATCAGGTCTGGCTGAGATTGAGTGCTGTGCAAGATGTCAGGGAAAGTTCTACAATAATCTCTTCAATCAATTTAGAAAGATTGGGTTTTTTTTTTCTTAGGCAGATACTTTGGTTTTTGAAATCCTATAATAGTTATATTTTGTTGATTAAAAACGGGGAAAACTAACATGATAGTTAGTTTAAAAAAACAATTGCAAAAGTTTAATTTTATCGAATGACGTTATTATGCTAGTGGCATAAAAAATATATCTTTTTATCCAACTTTATTGTAATAACGATAATTAGTACAACCAGGGATCACATAACCGGACCGGACCAATTTCGACCAACTGATCGAACGGTAATGGCGGCCATTCGGTTTTCTGGGAGAAACTAGGATGAAATTTGATCAAATTTGATTAAAAACAATTCAAAATTTGAAATTTAGAATTTGAATTTGAAAAACCCGGGATTACCGGTCGGGATTATATATCCCGGCCCCCGGCCGGTAACCGGTTACCGGCTTGGAATTTATTCCCTAGGTACAACTATGTCAAATCTAACCTTTGTTCATTTTAGAAAGTTATTTTCATATAATGCACTCTTGTTCAAAATTTCTGGTTTGTTAATGTTTGTTGGTAACTTTGAATGCAGTCAGTTGGCAACCGGGTTGGAGTAATAGAACCTTTCTTAATGCACATGGCTCATGGAGCAGCAATGCCTGTTCGTGGAAGACCTAAGAGAAACACCGGTATACGCAATAGGTCACCAGCACGGGGTTCTGGTGGTAATGCACTTATTAATGAGCAGGCACTTAGAGTATCTAAACGGTTTTATGTGGCGTTGATGTTATCAGGACTTGCTCAGGTATAATTCAACCTCTAGTGGATTGTTTTATCTGTTAGCTTATTATTCCTGAAATTTGGCAGTGTGTGTAGTTATCTCTATCTATTGTGCTAGCAACATGATGTGGCTATAATGTTTTTGAATCTTTGTGCATTTATGTAGTGTGATTAAACATTTAAAGTTTTGAATCTTTCAGGAGATTCCTGTCACTGATGTTTGTGAGGCATTTAAAGTTGCCAGAGGTATGATTCAAGGCTTACAGGAAAACGCTGGCAGGTTTGCTTCAATGGTTTCTGCCTTTTGTCAGAGACTTGGTTGGCATGATTTAGAAGGCCTAGTTGCCAAGTTCCAAAACCGTCTCTCTTTTGGAGTTAGGGCAGAGATCGCAGAACTTACATCAATTCCATTTGTGAAGGTTTGTTTATGTCACTATGCATGTATAGTCTATGCAAATGTTGCCACAGGATATATTCTTACTTCGTTTATTTAACATGGGATGTAGGGCTCACGTGCAAGGGCTCTTTATAACTCTGGTTTGCGTACTCTTGTTGCCATTGCTGAAGCATCTATTCCTGAAATTGCAAAAGCTCTTTTTGAATCTTCTAATTGGTCTGGTCAAGGTCTGTTCTTCATCCATGCTTGAGCTTTTGCCTTCTAATATGTTTGGTTTACTTTTTCATGTTACTTATTCAGTGTGATAAGCAGTGGTACTGTAGTAGCAGTATACTGGTGGTGGTGACCGGTAATACAGTAGCGGTGTTAGTACTTAGCAGCAGCAGCAGTAGAGATAGTATTAGAGCAGCAGCGGCAGTAGTAGTGGACCTCACAAAACTCACCGAACTCACAAGTTACTCTAGCAACCTGGGCACAAGACTTTTTGCCTTTCGGAGAAGGTCTGCACATAATTCAAATGTACTATTAAGTAGTCCATAATGGCAATATGGCATACACTTCCTTTATCCGTTTTTGTTTTCCTTCATTTGTTTTTTTTCCCAGTTGCTTCTGAATCAGTTAGGACTAAAGCTGTTAAATTCATCATTAGGCTATTATTTGTGCATTTTTCTGCCTTCTCTAATGACATTCTATTCAAATGACTAGATAATTCTGGTTTACAACGAATGCAATTTGGTATAGCCAAGAAGATAAAAAATGGAGCTCGCAAAATTGTTCTTGAGGAGGCAGAAGCCGCCAGACTAGCAGCATTCTCAGCTTTCAAGTCACTTGGTGTACAAGTTCCTCAGTTTACCACACCTCTACTCCCAGCTACAGAGGAATCTCCAACTCGAGATATCATTGTTTCTCCTGGCAGAGAACACGCTAAGTGCCATGAGCCAGCTTTAGGGACACCTGCTGGTGATGATAGAAATATCTACTCTGATTATGTTGCTCAAAAGGCTTCTACAGAGAGTCTAGGGGGGGACATGAACCCTGTTTCTTCCGTACAAATAAAAGAGAGTGCAGGAATAGCAAATGATGTCAGCATCGGTCCTGTCCAAGAAGAAGCATCACCTTTGTCCTCAAAAAATATTGATAAGTTGCGCAGCAGAAATGCGGCCGATAAAGGTCCCGTCAATGCATATAACTTCCCAGGAGGGTTTGATAGTTTTCTTGATCAATGGTCTTCTGTCAGTGAGTTTTCTTTTGATCTTCATTTTGTTAAGAGATCGATTAAACTATATCTGACCCTTTTTGAAGTTCTTGGGTTAGCTGTCTGTTGGGAAAATTCACCCATCTATTACTGCAACTTCCCGAAAGACCTAATCACAACTGGTAACAATGATTCCATTGAAATGTGGGGGGAATTTAACAGAAGATGGAACAGAATAGTTGACATTATGCGACAAAAGAGTGTCAAGAAAATGACATGGAACTTGAAGATCCAGATTCAGGCACTTAAATCTTCCTGTATTTCTTGTCAACGGCTTGCTAGGCTTCATATCGACCATAAGATGTTGAACAATGTTGAAGTTCTTGACAACGCGTGTGTGTTGCTACCACCAATCTCTGTCTACAATGGATTAGACATATGCTTGGTGGCGTGGGTTCTCTGGCCTGATGAGGAAAGCAAAACAGTGCCAAATCTTGAGAAGGTTTAATATTTTAAGTTGTGACTGCAATGCATGCTTGCTTTCCTTTTCTAATGCATGATTTTTTAAGCTTATTTATTAGTTTGATTTCTTTCAACTTTTGCAATACCCAACATGTACTTTATTTGTGACTTCACTTATTTCTGATGAATAGTTAGTCAAGAGACGGTTACATAGTGAGGCTGCAGCAGCAGCAAATCGGGATGGCAGATGGAGAAATCAGATGCACAAAGCAGCTCACAATGGTTGCTGTAGGCGTGCTGCGCAGACAAGAGCATTGGCTTCTGCTTTGAGGAAATTACTTGTTTCTCAAAATCTCAATGATTTGGTTGAAACAATTGAGGGTCCACTGGTATATTCTGTACCCTTGCCTAATGAAGCAACATTGTTTCTCATAGAATGCTTTATTATTCATATTTTATCCGTTTGTATAGGTAAATGTCCTTGCTGATATGGAACTTTGGGGAATTGGTGCTGACATGGATGCATGTCTCCATGCGAGACATATTATAATAAAAAAGCTGAAGGAGCTAGAGAAAGAAGCATACAAATTAGCGGGCAAGAGTTTCTCACTAAATGCAACTGCTGACATCGCTGACATTCTTTATACACACTTAAAACTGCCAGTTCCAAAAGGCTGTGAGAAAGGAAAGTTACATCCTAGCACTGACAAGCAGTCTCTAGACCATCTAAGGTAAATTTGATTTCTTTTTGTTATTATTTGTGATGTGTGTATTTTTCTGCGCTTTGCAAGTGTCTTATTTCGGTCATCTTTTTACATACTGAAGTGAATTTCTGAATCCTTTCTTGCTAAGACATTAGTCACAGGCTCACAGGAACTTGGCATGATCACAATATTTTTTAATTGAAAGTACACATGCTGCTATATCTAGTGTTAACGATGTTGTACTGATCCAGTCTCTGCATATTAAGATATTATTATGTTGTCTTGATCTAAGATGGAATGGCCCTGGTGCGCTACAACAGTATTGGCACTTCGATTATCTTCTGGACATTCTTGAAGCCAAAATAAGTGGTCCAACAGTTGCTTGTGTGCTGTTTCGGAGCCACATTTAGGGAACTAGTATATTGGTCTCTTGTTAATTAGTTATATGCAATAAATTCATCCCATGTTCTTTGCCTTGGTCTTTTTTTACTTCTTAATTTTGTACTGTCCAGAATATTAGGGTTTTGTGAGGTTTTCTATTTGACTATTTGTTAACTCTACCAGATAAAGTTCTATCCCTAAATCCTAAGTTCCTATCCCCGTTCCTCCCACCTCATGGTCTGCTAAACCTTGAAATTTGTAGAGGCCGCTATGCATATATGATCAACGTAAACCTACTGCTACCTTGACAGCGGCCACTATCAAGGTCATAGTCTAGAGGCCACTATTTAGAACAGTGGTTAGTTTAGGGAAATATGGTTATGTTTCATCTAAAAAACATAGGACTGTTAAGGGTATTAGTAGTAGTATGTGCACTATCATCGATCTGTTAGTCGCTGGACTCTTGCTCTTGGTGATAGCAAGATCCTTACTCTCATCGAGAGGATAACACTTGGAGATGGGGCAATTTTCTTTGTTTATTTCTCACACAATGCTATGCCAACCCGAGGGGTTGGGGATACAAATTTATAGGCACCACCAAAGATATGCTAAGATGCTAGTCTAAGATGCCGCCCTAAAGCGATCAAGATGTTGTCCTAAAGCGATCAAGATGTTGTCCTAAAGATCTCTGTCCTAAAGGGCCAAGATGTTGCCCTAAAGGGCCAAGATGTCGCCCTAAAGCGCCCAAGATGTCGTTCTAAAGATGCTGTCCTTGGAGGACAAAGACAAGCCAACACAAGACTTATCCATCATTCTCCCCTAAGTCTTGTGCGCCGTCTTGTGGGAGAGTTGAACCATCCGATCTGGAGCGAGCTCGAGGAATTTGACCTCCCAAGAGGCTTGGTGAAAGGTGTCCGCAAGTCGATCCGTGGTGTTGATGTAGCTCGCCTTGATGTCGCCTTCATCCAACGACCTCGGATGAAGTGGTACTTCACCCGGATGTGCTTGCTCCGCTCATGGAAAACGGGTTCTTTGCGAGCAGAGCGGACTTGTTGCCCACCCCGAGCGCCACCGCCAGTGTCTCGCCGAGGAGATCACCAAGCCGAACGAGCAGGCAGCGCTGAAGTCGAAGCGGTGGAGGCCGCTATGTACTCGGCCTCACACCGACAGGCCACCACCGCCGCTTGATCGACCGCCAACTAACGAGGCACTTGCCGAGGAAGAAGAGAATCCGCTTGTTTTCCGGTGTCGATGTCGCTGCGTGGTCATTGTCGCCGCATGCGATGAAGTCTTGTGTGCCGACACCTCGGGTAGTGCAAGCCGTAGTCGGAGGTGCCCGCAACGAAGCGGAGGATCCTCTTCACGACCGCCGATGTTCGCCGTCTTGCCGCCGCATGAACCGACCGACGAGCCGACGGCGAACGCCAAGTCCGATCGCGATGTGGACAAGGTAGCGAAGGTCGCCCCATTAATGCGCCGCAGATCGCTAGGCCCACCTCCTCCGCCGTCTTTGTCGCGGCTCGGCCACTCTCCTCCATAGGAGTGTGTGGGGTTCGCGATCGGCGAGCCCGCCACTCAACGATGCGCTTGGCGTGGCGGTCTGGCGAAGGAGATATGGGAGTCGCCCCGTGGACCTCGATCCCTGTAGAAGGAGAGAGCCCTAAGTCGCTCATCCGAAGGCGGTCTTCATCTCCGCCTTGAACGCCGACCTCGGCCTCCTTGGAGCCGGTGATCACCAAGTCGTCGACGAGACGCCACCGCCAGGGCGTTGCCGCCTTGCCCCGCCGATGAGACCGCATGACCTGCGTGTGCGCTCTGCTGGAACCCCATTTGCATAAGGGTGGAGTCGGCTTAGCGTTCGAGCTCGTGGTGCTCGCCGAAGCCGTAGAGGGTTTTGCGCAGCGTGAGGACCTGCCTCCTTGCCGGGATGACGAATCCGGCGGCCGACGGACGAGACCTCCTCCTTCAAGTCGCCGTTGAGGAAGGCGGACTTGACGTCCATGTGATGGACGTGCCAACCCTCCCTGGCCGCAAGCGCGAGGAGAAGACGAACGGACTCCATGCGCGCGACGCGCGAAGCGTCGTCGAAGTCAATCCTCTCGCCGCATGAAGCCTCGTGCCACCAAGCGAGCCTTGTGCTTGACGATGGCGCCGGCTTCATCCCGCTTCACTTGAACACCCACTTAAGGGTGATCGCGTGGTGACCGGCAGAAGATCCGCCAGCCCCACGCCCGGTTCCGCCGACGGCGTCCATCTCTTGTTTATCGCGACACGCCACGCCGCGTCTCCTCCGCCCAAAGAAGCAAAGCGGGGCTCGCCGTCGTCGCACGCCAAGTCTGACTCGCCGAAGTCGTGGTTGCGCCATCGAGGACGGCGGCCGAGGATGTTATCCATGGTACGGTAGCGCAGAGGCTCGCCGTCGTGGTAGCGTCGACGCGATCTCGTCGTGGGGACGATGAGTAGCGAACTCCACCGCTTGCGCTTCGTCGTGGACCGGTTGCCGGGGCCGATCCGGTGGTGTGGTGCCGGCCGGGAGAGAGCGTGAGCCGGTCTTGAGGGTGGTGGCGGTGGTGAAGAGTGGGCGAAGCTGGTGCCGGAAGGTGGTGGAGCACTCGCCGAGCCGTGGCGGCGAGATGTCGAGCTCGGTGAAGACGAAGCCGCTAGCTCCCGCTCTCTCGAAATGGACGAGTCGACAACGAAGTCCACAGGAATCGAAGTCAATCGCCGCCCACCGCCTTGTCCCATGTCCACCGCTTGCCGTCGAACACAACGCCACGCGAGATGCGGACGCTGTTGTGTGTCGTGGTCGAGGATGCGTAGGCCTCGAGCCCTCGCAGAGCCGGCGAACACTCCGAGTGCTCTGTCGCCGAAGCTTGCCGGTGGCCAAGCTCCTGGCGAACGCGAGGGAGCCAAGACCCGCAAGTGAAACCGCCGGCTGCGCCCATGCCAAACCTCGTATGGCGCCCCGCCGCCGAGTGCCTTGGTAGGCGAAGGTTGAGGATGTAGACGGCCGTCACCACCGCCTCTCCCGAGGCAGTAGGCATCCCTCGCTGAGGAGGCCCGAGCCATCCCCACAACCGCTCGTTGCGCCGCCGACGACGCTGCTTCGCTGCGCGGTCAGTCGGCGCGGAGTAGTGGCGCCAATGCCCTCATCAAGACAAAGACGACGCGAATTCACCGCCGTGAATTCGCCGCCGTTCTATCTGGCTTGAAGACGCTGCATGACTCTTACGGCGCTCTGCCTCCGCAGCAGACTGCGCGGCGCTTGATGGCGCCCGCACCTCTCCTTGCCGCCGAGGACCATCACCACATGTAGCGGAGAGGTCGCCGACGAGCGCAGAAGTAGCGTCGTCCTCCGGTGTGGCGGTGTCACCGCCCACAAGTCCCGCACGAAGCTCGAGCCTCTCCTTGGCTCTAAACTCGCCGCCGGGAAAGCGGAGTCGCCGCCGTTAACACGCAGACGCCGCAGAATCGCCCACATGGTCAAGGAACGGCAGCCTCGCACCATCTCCGTGGCACCGAGCCGCCGGTGGCCTCGAAGTGAAAGGTGCCCAAAGCGCTCGTTATCGCCACGCCTCGTCGTCCCGACGAGCGGCGAGACAGAGGGTTGTGCCACCGCACGTGAAGGATGTAGAGTCTATTTGCGCTCTCGTTACCTTGGCAAGAAAGCGCGGCGAAGATCCCAAATCCGCGAAGACTCGTGCTCGATCTCGACACGCGAGCCGTTCTCATCCACCGTCCCAAGTCGATGATGGAGTTCTTCGATCGGGGATGTAGTAGACGCCGGTGGCGGCTGTGCTCGCCAGACACTGGCGGTGAAGATGACGAGCCGACGCCTTGATTTTCACGCGGAGGCGCCCCAAACTTGACGGAGCCTCGAACGTCTGAGTCGAGCTTCGGAGAAGAACTCCCGCCGCCGGTCATGTGGTGGGTGGCGGTGTCGAGGCACCACCCGTCGATCTTGTCGTTCTTTAGCTGTCGCCGAGGAGGGCATGTGCTTTTGGCTCGTCAAGGTGGGAGGAAGGCCGCGCGCCCGGCAGTACCGAGGTAGTTCGATGCTCGCGATGAGCAATGAACAGAGCCGGCCTCCTCCTCCTCCTCCGTCAGGCGACGTGGGCGCCGCAGCGTCGTGGTATGCCGACAACTTGGCCCAATGACCAAACTTGCCGCAGATTGTGGCAAGAGTCGCCTCGTCTTGGCTTTTGCTTGCCAGCCGCCGCCTGGCGCCCACTCATCATCACCTCGTGGTCGCCGACAATCCTTGGCCCAATGACCGAGCTTGCCGCAGCTTGTGGCAAGAGTTGTCTCGTCTTGGCTTTTGCTTGCCACGCTATGCGGCTTTGTCGTGGAAGAAGGCTCCCTTCTTCTCTGTCACCTTGGCCGGTGACCAGCGCTCCCGAGCGAGGAGGAGCTTCCGCCAATGGTGACGGGTCCCGAGAGACGCCAGGCTCATCGCCGCCAACGACCTTGAGGCGACCCAACGCCTCGATCGTCATCGTGGAGAGGTCCAGCAGAGACTCGTCGAGCGAGCCATCCGCTTGTACTTCTCGGGGACGCGGCGGAAGAGCTTCTCCACGCTCTCTCTCGCCGAGGTGTCGCCGCCGAATCGCACTAACTTCGCAACAGAGTGTTGAGACGGAGAGCAAAGTCATCAACGCCCTCACCGCTTGAAGGCGTGTTCTCCCACTCCTGCGTAGTGCCCGCAATGTAGACTTGCGCGCGCCGCCGCCGGCGCGTCTTTGCGCAGTTGATGGCGCCCCAAGCCTCTTTGGCGATCGCTTGTTGGTAAGCGAAGCGCATCTCGGGCGGATCTGCAGCGATGAGAGCATCCGGCGCCCGTCGATCCCGGTCGTGGTCGACGTCTCCGTCTCGGACCGCATCCCACATATGCCGCGACTGGAGCTTTACCTCATCACCGCAGACCCACTCGACGAAGTTGGTCTTGGTGAGGTAGGCCACCCGCCGCCGGGACGACGCCCTCGACGACAAACTGGTACTCGTGGTGACCACTTGCATCAACCGGGGAGAGAGTCGCGTCGCTGTGAAGGCCGCGCTCTCCGTCGACCAGACGCCGCCGCCATGTGCGTCTCCTCCAGAAGCGTCGCCGTAGCGTCCGCTGCATCTCGGCCGCCGCCGCCATGGGCGTCGGCGATTATTGTTCATCGCCGCCGCTCTCATACGCCTCCCTCTCCAGCCGCTCAAGGTCGCGTCGGCTATTTATCATCACCGAGATGGGCTCTTTATTCTTGCCGCGTAGAACTCGACCTCATTGCCGCCAGACGCTACGCTGACCGCTGCCGCCGCTTGCACTTCCGCTGCCGCCGCTACCGCTCGCCGCTGCCGACTCTTTTTTGCCGACCTCGGCATACGCGCCGCGGCCTTGCTGCCGCCGCTTCGCTCGCGTTCTCCGCCCACGAAGTTCGCTTGCCGCCGCCAGCGGTTTCGAGGCGATCGAAGGCTGAGATCGCATCTGCGGACATGGTGCGCCCGGAACCTGCGTGGAGGGAGAGCTGCTGCATCTTGGTTGGGCCGGCTGCTTGGCCGAAGCGAGGTCGAGAAGGGATTGAGCAGGAGGTGCTCAAGTTGCGAGGATACTACGGCTCTGATACCACTTGTTAGTCGCTGGACTCTTGCTCTTGGTGATAGCAAGATCCTTACTCTCATCGAGAGGATAACACTTGGAGATGGGGCAATTTTCTTTGTTTATTTCTCACACAATGCTATGCCAACTTCGAGGGTTGGGGATACAAATTATAGGCACCACCAAAGATATGCTAAGATGCTAGTCTAAGATGCCGCCCTAAAGCGATCAAGATCTCTGTCCTAAAGCGATCAAGATGCTGTCCTAAAGATGCTGTCCTAAAGCAGTCAAGATGCTGTCCTAAAGCAGTCAAGATGCTGTCCTAAAGCAGTCCAAGATGCTGTCCTAAAGATGCTGTCCTTGGAGGACAGCACAAGCCAACACAAGACTTATCCATCACGATCTACATTGCTGTAGCATCTTCTCCCGTTCTCTGGCTAGATTCTGTTCACTGGCCGTCGTCCTCTGCCCCGGTCGTCTTTAGCAGCCTTGTCCAAAAAATGCAATCTCATCTCTAATTATACGGAAACTCTTTATCTTCTAATGATACAACTTTTGTAATCATAACAAATAGACTAAACTTTGTTTTCCTTCTGCTGCCGCTCCCTCCCTTCTGCTGTAGGAGCTGCCCTGACCAGGGCCATAATATTACTACCCATAACATTACAGTTCTCCCAGCGAAACATCCCACCACGAGCTGTTACGTAGGGCGACAACACTTTTACTGGAAGGGCTAATGGTGTGGTGGCCAGGGTTGCAATCCTACATGATAGGATTACAGTGTAAAGGCGTGAGAGCAGTGCCTCATGTTGCACATGAGGAGATCAACAAAGCTTTGGTGATGGCAGGGGCAATAGAGGATGTTAGGGCGCAGTTCGATGCTGAGGAAGTTATTAATGGATTAGGGAAGTGAAGCGAAGCTCCAGAGGAATGCTTCATGCTGCATTGTGCCCTAGTGTTGGAACAAATGCGTCGATGTTGCAATCTAGTTCGTGATTGCCTCTGTGATCCGCACCACATATGGCATGTCTCTGGCTAGCTGTGCCAACAGGACAACCGTGGAGTGCCTATTGGGCTGTCATCGGCCTTCTCTCGCCGCAGTGGTATTAGTGACGGCGCAAGCTAGATGGTGGTGTGGCCATGGGAGGCATGGTTAGAGTCTTAAAGACAGCTCAGCATGACAGTCAGGTTGCTTTACTTGCGTCTGCCTGTGACATCCGCCTTTAGGACATGGAGACTTACCACCCAAACAATCCAATGTAATTTCTAATAATAAGGAATCTCTTATCTCCTAAAGATATGACTTATCTAGTCCTAACAAATAGACTAAAGTCTTTTTCTTCTGTTGCTGCTCCCTTACTCCCCTTCTCTTGCAATGGGTGCTGCAAACGCCCATTACAAAAGCACGGAGGCAGAAAAATTGAGTTTACAAATATACTTTTAGCCCTAGAAGGTTCCTTCGTGGTGAAGTCAGGATTTTCTATGACTATGGTAGAATAGAATGGTTTGGAGAATATTGATATTTGGTAGCTTTTGCCTTTTAATTGTTAAATTACAATATAATCCGTTTTTGCCTAAGCAGATGCCTGGGTGCTTAGCATGCAGACGTTACAAA
Organism: Phyllostachys edulis; assembly: GCA_036346405.1. NCBI lineage: Eukaryota > Viridiplantae > Streptophyta > Magnoliopsida > Poales > Poaceae > Phyllostachys > Phyllostachys edulis. The sequence goes on along the minus strand of CM070567.1, from coordinate 29,164,940 downwards.
TCATATAAAATAAAAATTCCCTGAGCAGAATATCTGTCATTATAGGATTATAGGCATAAATCAGCAACCAAGGCGTTTAAGGGACTCGAAAACAAAAAGGTTAGTGACCGGCCTCAGAATGGAGGACAATGATCGATAGCAGCCATATGGTTGGAAAGGTCAAACGTGAAGACGACGGTGCTTTTAAGCCAAGTGAGGCATGTGCTTTAAATGTGAGCAGGAGCCATGCCTCCCAGTGTGCTATGATAACCTGGCCCAGAATATCTCCTGAAAGTCTATGTGCTTGCCAGGGATACTTTTTTTTATCTGTCACATTCTTTTGGTTTGGCACACCCTCATTCCCTCAATTTTTTTTGCAACTTGCTAAGAATTGCTGTGGCTTCATTGTTGACAACAAATTTGCATCTTGGTAAATGTGGACAAGAATTTTCTCGTTAAACTTCTCAGTTAGATCAGTAATTTAGGAACATTTTAACTTGTTCATTTTTAATATAAAGTGTCTTTTTTTCTTTTTATTCAGGGACCAACATCCAATTATCTCAGTAATTAAGGAACATAGAACATTGGCAAAGCTGTTGAATGGCACACTGGGGTCCATTTGCTCACGAGCTCAGTTGTGCAGCCAATCACAAAGGTACATCATACATGGAAGTTGGCTTCAGACATCAACTGCAACTGGCCGTCTATCAATGGAAGAGCCAAATCTTCAGGTTATTTAATTTTATCCATATGTTTTGTATGATTTGTGATTTCTAGCAATAACTGTCTGAATTATACTTTGTAGTGTGTTGAGCACTTGGTGGATTTCACGACAAGGAAGAATGATAAAGATTACACAAGCATGTCACTGGTTGATCATCATGAAATCAATGCCCGTGATTTTTTCATTCCCACTCAAGTATTGCCCATTCAGCCATTGTTTGCTTGTTGAATATGTTTTTCCTATAACTATCAGTACGATAATTTCATGGCCTCACTTTTTTTTGGGCAGGAGAACTGGTTGTTGGTAACAGCTGATTACTCACAGATCGAGCTGCGTTTAATGGCTCATTTTTCTAAAGATCCTGCATTGATTGAGCTTCTGAGTAAACCAGATGGTGATGTGTTTACTATGATTGCTTCAAGATGGATTGGTAAAGAAGAGTCCTTGATCTGTTCTAAGGAGAGAGAGAGCACAAAAAGATTCATTTATGGCATCCTCTATGGAATGGGTGCCAACTCCCTTGCAGAACAACTTGAATGCAGCCCAGAGGAAGCTGCGCAAAAAATTCAAAGTTTCAAGAGATTCTTTCCTGGTGTTTCTTCATGGCTACATGAAGCTGTGGCATCATGTCGCCAAAAAGGGTTAGTTTGCTAGTAGCCATTTCTCTTCATTGATGCTAGTACAAAATTTAAAACTAGGTCTATGAAATTAATCTTATTACTCCAAACATGTTTTTTAGGCATTCAAACGTATTTCTTGATGTTTTCCAACATTAGCAATATGAACAGCTTTATCTGGCAACTTCCAAGGAAAATTGAGGAAAGTCCATGATAACTTTAGTTGATCTTTTAATTGTAACTTTGTAAGGTCGAGAGGCCAACTAGAGGGAGAGTGAATAGGCGTTTTTAAAATTCTCTTTGGCCAAAACCGGTTTTATATACGGAAGCGTAAATCAAAACGGTTTTGCACAATCAAGGTCTAAAATGTCTAGTCTTAACTGTGTGCACCAACAGCCTAAGTTTATGTCAAGGTTCGCAATCCTAGTGTGACAAGCAATCAATTGAATTCTAGGAATGTAAATTGCACAATGTAAATGAACATAAGTAAGCAAGTCACTAGATGTCACGATGATCTTTTTACCATGGTGTTTAGAGACTTACCGGTCTTCTCTAATTCATGTTGAGGTAAACCCAAATGAAGTGAACTAGCTCTACGAATTAAGCCAAGTACCTCAATCCACTAGTGGTATCTCTTTCCCTATTTGGTTAGGTGAGCTCTAAAGATCATCGTACTACGACGTCTTCACGATGTCTAGGTATCGGCAAATACCAAGAGTAACAAGTCAAGCTCCTTGCTTAACTCTCACCATGTGCTACGCAAGCACAAGTGGATACACAATCCACCTCAATTGCAACACATGCAACTAGATCCTCTTCTTGCTCAAGAGGTGCAACACATGCACAAGTGAGTAGAGAGGCTCACACTAGCTCAAGATGATGAAGTGAGGTGCAAAAAAGTTCTCTCCCAACCGGCCAAGGGTGTATTTATAGCTTCCACCACAAAAACTAGTCGTTAGAGACGAAAACAACAATTGTTAGCATATGCGGTCATACCACACTTCACATGGTAGTCGTACTGCGCTACAGTGTCAACAGATATAAACTTTAGCATTAAACACTAAAAAACTTGCCATTGAAAAAGGGTACGTTCATACCGCCACACAAAGTGCGGTCATATCGGCCTACTAACGGTTGGTCGGACCGGCTTAGGCGGTCAGACCGGCCCTATTTTCAGCATAGATGACACGCGGAAAAACGGTTATAACATTTGACTTCGATGTCGGACTTGAGTGACCTTGGGCTCTATGGAAAACTTACTCAGAGGGCTATACAACCCAACTGATTGTATGATCTCATACACACTAGGTGAATGCAGAAAGCACATGAACTCCAAAGGGCCAACACATGATCCAAGTCCAAGGAAAAGAGCAACAAACAATCTTAGACTATGCCAAGAGAAAATGCATAAACTTCAACAATTTGCCAATTTTAGTATTGTTACATATGTATATAGCATACAGTGCTCTTTGCATATTGCATACCTTGTACATGTTATATTGGCTTTTGACCCATTGGAATAATCAAGGGTTCGTTCCAACATGGTATCAGAGTCATGGAAACTCTAACCATAGTCCTTCCTCCCATGTGACCATCGGCCGCCGCCACCGTCCCAAGCCCTTCTCTCGCTTGGCTACTGTTCTCTGCTTTTGCTCATGAACTATCAGATGTAGACCACCTCACACAGCTTGCCAAAGGCATTCTTGATGTCCAGCTGAGGAGATGGGCCACTGTCGAACAGAGGGCACAACAAGGAGAGTGCGAACAATGGTCATGTGAGCGACAAGAGCGAAGGTCTCATCGTAGTCATGACCATACTCCTGTTGAAAATCATGCGCCACAAGATGAGCATTCTAGCGCTCAAGAGAACCATATGAGCGGGTCTTGATCTTGCACACCCACTTGCACGTGATAGGAGTGACGCACAGGTAAGGACACAAGATCCCAAGTGCTAGTACGCTCCAAAGCAACAATCTCATCAGATATCACGAGCTGCCACTTAGGGTGAGCAGTAGTCTCATAGTAGGTCATAGGCTCAGAACGAGTAGCGATTGAGAACAAGGTAGTTAAAATCACGATCCTACTCGTAGAGTATTATGATTCTACGAACCCACGACAGCCTGTCGATCCAGATCGTACTATGAATCAGAATTAGGTAGAATCGTGGTAGAGTCGCGATCCAAATAGTAGAATCGTATAGTAGAATCGTGGTAGAGTCGTTAGTGACTTAGGTCAAATTTTTTTTTTGCAATTTTGTGCAATTTTTTTTAGAGGCTTGGCTTTGCTGATATTTTGTTTTAGAGCAAAATTTGTTGATATTAATTTCTGAGAATGAAACTATAAATAAACAAGGAGCATGCAAAATATTATATCAGTGTGGTAATGCTAGTACAAATATCTATATTATGACACAAGCAATCTTGAGCTTGATAATGATAAGCTATTTTTATTCATGGAGTATGTCTAGTTGCTTTTAAGGAACATGCAAGCGTTGCAATTAGACATTGATTTACAAAAGTTGTGAACATTTCTCATATAATTGTAGTAAACTAGTCATGGTCATTGGCTGTTCTCCTGTAGATCAGAACTATATCATCCATCATGTTAGTACCATTACGCTTTTCTGTTGTGCGATAAAAAGTGCTTTGTCCCTTTTTTCGGTTATAAGTGGTAAACCATATAAGAATCATACAAACTTATAGTATATATGTTAAATATGTGTATTTTTACAATTCCGTAGAATCGCCGATTCTACGATTCGATACTACCGGAGGCAAATCGACCCAACTTAGGCTCTCGACTCTGACTACCTTGGCTGAGAAGTCGTAGCGCTCAGAGGCTTGACAGTGCGACGATCACGAAGATCGTATTTGGGAGAAGGTGGAGCAGGACCCAGCAAGGATGGAGAAGAAGAACTGGAAACAGGGCAAAGCAAAGACAATGGTTCAACTGGAGAAGTAGGCTGAGGACGGCGAGAGTAGTGTAGGGGAAAGGGTGGAACCTCAACAAAAGAGCTAGAAGGAAACTCTGGAAGAGAGGAAACATGTGGAGCCGAAGGAGAGGGAAGTGAAGACGGTGAAGGCTGAAGTGAAACAGAAGTGGAAAGCTAAGCGTCAGGAAAAGTCAAAAAGGAGATCGACTCAGCAAGAGAATCTAAGTTGATAGTAGAGGGACAGGGGTAGTAAGGCTGGGACTCATCGAAGGTGACGTCCTGAGAGATCCTCATCCGGCGAGCAACAGAGTCGTAGCAGCAATAACCCTTATGTTCAAGACTGTAGCCAAGAAAAACACACTCAACTGACCGAGCAATCAGCTTGGTGCGCTCACGAGGTGGAAGAAGGACGAAGCAGACACAGCTGAAACAACGAAGGTGACTGTACTCGAGAGCCTGACAGTAGAGACACTCAATAGGAGTAGAACCCTGAAGAGCAGTGGAAGGCTACATATTGACGAGAGAAGCAGCAGCAGTGACAGCCTCAGCCCAGAAGTGAGGTGGAACAGAAGAGGTAAGCATGAGAGCGCGAGCTGTCTCAAGCAAGTGATGATGCTTATGTTCGGAGACATTGTTCTTAGCGTAAGCACCAACACAATAGTACTGGGGAAGGGTACTCTGCTCAGCGAGAAAGCGACACAAAGCAGCAGATAGATACTCGCCAGCAGAATCGGCACGAGAAACACGAATGGCCGAATCAAACTGAGTGCGAACCATGGTGGCAAACCTTTGGTAAATAGAGATAACTTGACTGCGAGATAGCATAAAATAGATCTAAGTATGACGAGAATAATCATCAATAAAGATCACATAGTATTGATGACCCTATTTCGAAATGAAGGGAGCCACACCCCAAACGTCGGAGACAGAATTACTAGAGGGATAGGGGAGCTGCAGTTGCTTGCCAAGCTACTAGAGACAACAGTCGCGATCCATAGGGATAACCCAAACGATGGCACCACTGAACAAAGGGTAGAGGACGTAGGAAAAACAGAGGCAAATGTAGTGACTGACTGGCTGGTGGAAACAGCTGAGATCACCTGGCTTCATTAGCTATTTGAGGATTTCGGTGTTTCAGTTTCTGCATCGATTCCTCTCTTACGAGACAGTATTGGTGCGATCAACATGAGCTCACCAAGCATATTGGAGTAGATGCTTCGTACATGAGATCGCAGGTGCAAAATCAAGTTATCGCTCTTCAGTATGTGCCTTTGAAGCTTCAGTTAGCAGATTTCTTCATCAAGGCACAAACTATAGCTCAGCATAGTTTCTACCCCTCCAAACTCAGTGTTGTTGATCCACCACGAGTTTGAGGGGGGTGGTGATGGTTGGGGGGGGGGTGGGGGTTGGTGTTACATATGTATATAGCTTAGGGTGTTTTTTGCATATTGCCTACCTTGTACATGTTATATTGGCTTTTGGTCTATTGGAATAATCAAGGGTTCATTCCAACAAGTATCCTGCCACATAGAGTAGTTGCTTGGATGCATGAACTTCAACAATTTGCATAACACATTTGCAAACTTTAGTATCATGCCACATGAAGTAGGTGGACTTGAACCATTTGCAAAACACATTTGCAAACTATAGTCACATGCTACAAGGATAGATGCATGAGCCACAACTATTTGCAAAACATATTTGTAAACAATAACATCATGCTTAGGAGAGCTAGAGCAAGCGAGGTTGAGTTATCGATAACACATGATGGGACTTAAGCTACTAGACAAGATCACTGTTAATAGTACGGTAACCTATACTAGCATTCCGGTCTCCTAACCAAACATCCTTAGTCTATGCTAATTATACCTTTGACTTGCTCATCCACTTGGAGTTTTCACTTGATGACGATCATCTCCTTCCCAAGTCCGAGTTCTTGTCTTGTTCATCAACACATGATGAACTCTGACACTTTGGGATCTTGACTTGGTCGCCAATCAACACATGATACCATCCATCATGTTGAACCTTGACTTGATGATCATAAATTCATGATGCCATCCAAAACTTCTCCATCATGGGACTTAACCTATCAGACCATCTCATGGAGAATATTAGTCCTATCAGACCATCTCAGTCTTTGGAGGAACACGTTTTTGGCTCATTTTACCTCTTTTTGGAACGAAATAGCAAATCATGCTCCTCACAAACAAAATGGAAAAATAGCGCCCCTACCATGCGAAATTATCTCGTAAGCCACCTACCACGCCTCTGTGCGCGGCAAGGTTCACCTAGGCGCTAGGCGGAAGGCGGGCGGAGAGTGGTCGCCTAGCGCCTAGCCCGCCTAGGCGCCGACTAGGCGCCGCCTAGGTGGTGGTCTCAGGCAATGATGGAACAAGCAAATGGTGGTGCGTGCGAGAGTCGAAGAGAGCAGCCTGAGGAAGAAAAAAGAAAAGAGCAAGAAAAATGGAAAGAGAAGGTAAAAAACTTACCTCCTTCAAGGCGTTGGCCACCCAAGCTCGTGAGTGGCCTCTACGCCTAGTCCACCCAATGCCTTCGTCCCCTCCTTATCCGTGTCGGTCGACCGAGTGAGTGGCCTCACTCATCCCTCGCTCCCATCGCCTCGCTCTCGCTCTCTCATCTCCCATCCCGCCGCCGCCTCCTCATCCCTCTCTCCCATCACTCACTTTTGCTCTCCTCTCCGCCGTGGAGGCGGCGCTCACCATGGAGGCGGTGGTTCGCGAAGGCTCCCATCACTCTCACTTTTGCTCTCCTCTCCTCCGTGGAGGAGGCGGCGCGCGCCATGGAGGATGTGGTTCGCGAAGGAGACTTGGGATGGAGGCGGCGCGCGAAGGGGATCCAAGGAGGAGGCGGCGCGCGACAGGAGCCAGGGAGGAGGCGGTGGATCTGCAGAGCCGCAGACCACGGGTGAGTTTGCTACCTTCTTTCTCTCGCCCGACCCCGCCCAGCTCACCAGACCCCGCCGAGTGCCGCCCAGAGCCGCCGCGCCTTGCCCGCCTCGTGCCGCCTGGGACCGCCTTGGAACGCCTTGGACCGGCTAGGCGCTTAGCCCTCCTAGAGCGCCGACTAGCACCGAATTGCGACGGTGGGGCATCGCCCAGCGCCTAGGCGCCCGCCTAGGGGAACACTGGTGCGCGGCAACCGAAAAAGGGCACAGGGCGAATGATGGCACACCGCAGCTACAGTGTGAGGCACTGTTCAAACAGCTACGAATGACGGTGTGCACTGTAGCAACAGAATATGTACGCACGGGGCGTGGAACACAGCCAAGACTCTGGAGGGACTAGATCCTTACTTCCTTGAATAAATCCCTAGGACTATCGTTCTTTGAGTCTGTTAACCTGACAAACACGGTAGGATCACTGTTCATGATAACTAAGTGTACATGCACACATATACACATCCGCATGTATTCACAGACATAAATGCAAATAGACAAACACAGATAAAAAAATAGGGAGACTGACAGACGTATGCAGGTGGACACAATTACACGTAGACATGGATTCACAGATATGTGCCTGCCTGCACTAACACAAATGTTCTGGGGAATCATCTGATATTGCGTGTTCTAATGCACAACCCTTTGCATACATATTCTGTATCATATCAATTCCTACACAAATATAGGCATGAATTCAGACATGTGCATGTCCACACTGACACAAAATGTTCTGGGAAGTCATGATATTGCATGTTCTTATGCGCAACCCTTTTGCATACATTATTTTGTTTCACATCAATGCCTACCTTTCAATTTCAAACAATTCTTATTTTTGGAATATTGTTTCTTACCAATATGGATGATGCTCAAAACTAGGACTATATCACTATAATCTTTCTTATCAATAAAAATGTGTGCTTTCACCACATATTTATGCATTCACACGTGTAAAGAGAATTTCTGAAGCATGGATCCTCCGCTCCTTTTTTTAACTACCTGCGCATTAACACTTAAGGAAACATCAAAATTATTATCACTTGTCAGATACGTGGAGACCTTGATGGGCCGAAGACGTTTTCTTACGAAAATTACGGCTGGAAATAGCAAAGAGAAAGCTAAAGCACAGAGACAAGCAGTTAATTCTATTTGCCAGGTAATAGAACATTCGCCCTGCTTTACTATATTCAGTGTTATCTTCTGTTAAGCCCTTGTGACTTGGAGCGCAACTGTTAGCCGTGAGACGGTGAGAGAGGAGCCTGGCCTATCTCTGGCCGGCTGCCTTCCACAGGGCTTTGGGGTCGTGACGTCGGGATCGCCACGTGAGAAGTATAGGTGAGAAAACAGAGAAAAAGATGAGATAAGGAGGCTTTTCTCTTGCTCAACTCAATCAATGGTGTGGCTGCCCATCTTATAGATGAGTCGGTCCCTAACAAAGCAACTAACAATCTTATCTTATCTGAAGTCTGAACCAGCACAAGCTAATCTTGCTGATTCTTTGGGAATGAACTAACTGAACTACTGAACGAAACTAATTGAAGCGGCTGCTGAATGCTGCCACTAAGCCTCCTCCTGATCCTGCGCTCCTTGGCGCCTACTCCTGCTGCCGCTGCTGCTGTGGGCCTCTTCGGCTGTACTGAATCCCCCACATGCCATCTTCATTACGAGTCTCCTTTATTTTATTGTTTACTCTTTCAGTATGTGCGAGTAGTCACCTTTATGGTTAAGGATGATGTAGGGGATCGGTGTTATATTTTGCAAGTAATTTTGGACTAGAGTTTGTTCATATATATGTTGTAAGTTGCTGGTTTCATTGTATTGGAGCACTATTGTTTCCAGGGTTCTGCCGCTGATATTACCAAGGTGGCTATGCTTAAAATTCATTCTGTAATTACCAATGAAAGTAACACAGTTGATTCCATGGATGGGCTGATGTGGAACTTTTCAAAAATCAGAGGGCATTGTCACCTTATTTTGCAGGTATTTTACGAAGCTGGCATCAAGTACTCATTTTCCTTGATCGTTCTACCCGTATGCTTGTTAAATATGAATGATTAAAATCACGTGCGTTTTTAGGTGCATGATGAACTGGTGCTTGAAGTTGATCCGTGTATGGTACCAGAGGCTGGTAGGCTGCTACAGATAAGCATGGAGAATGCAGCTTCACTCTTGGGTATCACTTTTAATTTGAACTGGATGGTATTGGTTCATTTTCATTTTCAAGTGGAAAGTTGAATTGCTGTTTGTTTCTTGTTCCAGTACCTTTACGCACTAAAATAAAGGTTGGAAAGACATGGGGTTCTCTTGAACCGTTCCACCCAGAGCCTTGATGCAATGATCAATGCAATGCCACTTTGGACTAATCTCCCAGGAAATCATCTTTTCATCATCTGTTAAGGCTAACATGCCATCGTGATCAGAAGGCTGAGCAAGTTCTGGCATGCTTCTCTGAAGCCACGTTTCATCTACCAAGTGCAATGCCACATTGGCTTGAACTTGCTGTAGCACGATTGATCTACCAGGTTACAGAAATGCATGCATTGTTGCATACCCTCTGTATTTTGATTTTTAAAATTAATTTGTCTTCTCTCTCTCTTTTTGGATGTCTCTAAAACTTGAATTGAATCAGGTCATGATTTCTGGTTCTCTATCAGATGGGCGTTCGGTTGCTTTGGCTAGACTTCGTGTCTTCTGTCCCTGAATCCATGTGAAATCAACGGTACAGTGATCGGGTCCATTATTGAGGACAACAGCACGAGAGGCCAATGGTTATGGATTGATGCTGCAGTGCCCTATGCAGCCGATTCTGTCATTCAGCTTTTCATAAATCATTCACAGATGCCGTCGCAGGGAATTTCTCAAGAGGACATGGACTAAGCATGCAGTCCTTCATACATATTTTGTAAATGAATATCACTCGAAGAGTAGAGCAAAATTCTTTTGCCGACGTGTACATTCCTCCCCGACTGATATCATCAGTATGTACGTAACTATATTTGTAAAAGGTGTTACTTATCGTCACTATTACATAAGATTTGTACAGAACATGGTTTTGTTTCCTTGTAATATTGAGTACTATTGAGCACATTGCACTCAGGCAAACAGTTTTCGGTCGTTTTGGTTTAAGATAGTGATAGGAAAAGTACGGAATTTGCAAACTCAAGTTTTGCGTAGAAATTGCTACGCTTCCAAAAATTTTCGGCCCAAGGCTATGGTTTTAATTTTGCCCGAAGCAGAGAGGCCATTTTGATCTCCTGTCTGTATTTCATCCTCACAATTGACGCATTCCTTCCCTAGAGTCGCCATGCCATATTCAACGAAATGTCTACATTTTTGAACTTGCTACTGAAAACTCAAACCAACAATTTCTGTAATATCTAGAAAGGAAAATAAACTTGACGGTTGTATCCATTGCTACAAATATGCATCGACCCTGGTCGGTGAAAATACTCCTTCCATGGTTTGTTCCATGACATGACTTGTACAGAGCGCGTTATTACAGGATACGCAGAGGCTTGCAACGGTTGGTATGGTAGGCCGGGGACCGTATGGTCGGTGCAGCCAGTTAGAAAGATTAGCAACGCGGAAAAATATCTGATCGAAGTACAGCTCGCCAAGATCAAATGCAAGGTTGCTCGTAAGGATAAGGTGCACCGCCACGTGCTGACACGTCGCGCCCAACCTGATCAGAATGCCAGCCTGGCCGGCTGCCGCGGGGGATGCACCAGGGCTAATCACCACCGGCAAACACCAACCACTCCTTCCACATCTTGTGGGAAGGAAGGGATGGGTGGGGAGTATATGGTTATATAAACCGTTGGTCACAGTGTACACGGCCTCAAGTAAGCCTGCCGCCTCCTCTTCTTAGCAAGCGGGTAGCTAGCTACATACGTACGATGGCCCCCACCGTGATGGCGTCGTCGGCGACCTCCGTCGCTCCCTTCCAGGGGCTCAAATCCACCGCCGGCCTGCCCGTCAGCCGCCGCTCCAGCAGCACCGGCCTCGGCAGCGTCACCAACGGTGGCAGGATCAGGTGCATGCAGGTAATTCAACAAGGACATTCATGGGCTTTCTAGTTTTTTCCTCGCTGCTTTGGGTGTACATACATATGTGGGTGTCAGTATCACGGAACACGAACTGCTGTGTGCGATCATTCAGGTGTGGCCAATTGTGGGCATCAAGAAGTTCGAGACTCTGTCCTACCTGCCGCCACTCTCCCAGGAGGACCTCTTGAAGCAGATCGAGTACCTCATCCGCAACAACTGGATTCCTTGCCTCGAGTTCAGCAAGGTCGGGTTCGTGTACCGTGAGAACAACCGGTCCCCCGGGTACTACGACGGCAGGTACTGGACCATGTGGAAGCTGCCCATGTTCGGATGCACCGACGCCAGCCAGGTGCTCAAGGAGGTGTCAGAGGTCAACAAGGAGTACCCGGACGCCTTCGTGCGCATCATCGGCTTCGACAACGTCAGGCAGGTGCAGCTGATCAGCTTCATCGCCTACAAGCCACCAGGCTGCCAGGAGTCCGGCGGTGCCACCACGCAGTCCGTCTCACTCTAAGTTGGCAGGAGTCCGGTGGTGCCACGCAGTCCACTCATGAGCGACCATGAAGTGTGTTCGGTTTTGGTAACTTTGACGCTTGCTTCGGGTCACCCTGATTTCCTTTCCTTTCCTTTTCTTTTTTTCGGTATGTATCTGTATCCATGGTCTGCTTATGCGTGTGGTTTCTCCCTCCGACCCGAGATACGTGTATGGTTGGGTGAGGAACATGTTAATCCAAGCTCCGGCTATACACATAAAGATATGCAATATGAATACTAGAGCATATCAGCCAATTCGTCGACTAAATTCGATCGTGTTAATTACTGGTGTTTGTGTTTCATGTTGATGTGACTAGAATACTTAAATTTGTTTTTCTTTTCTTGTACTTTTGTGTGGTCTGCTGGACGTAAATGAGATGTTGAAGGACATGTAAAATGTTGATGTCACATTATCACAGATCAGTTCACGAGAGAAGGAATTTCACGGAGCCATGATCCGTGATGCAAAATTGCAATTGAACTACACGACTCTTTGACAAAGAAAATACAGGAGTAGATTATTTCTGTAAAAGTTAACCTAGTAAATTAAGACAGAATATTTTATTCAGCAGTTCTTCGTCCCCACGTTCCAGTGGATAGATAAATAACACTAGATCGCAAATGTCCACCATTTAGAGGATAGGTTGATCAAACTAAGCCACATGTGTCAGCACTTTCTGATTAGGCTAGGAATTAACAAGCGTGTGGGCGCAGGCAGTGGCGGACCCAGGATTTATTTTTAGATATGTCGACGTCACAAGCGAGAACCAAAGCGTATTACCCAAAAGCAAAATAACTCATATGCAATGCAAATTATATTGCAATCACCAATATAAGCATATGACACTAAATGGTATCAACAAGTGAAGATAAAGGTAGGACATCGAGAAATACCTCATTAATGAGGCTTAATTAACAACTTGCCACCAAGTTATCGAACATAATAATTTGAACAAAGATAATACATAGAAGAAGCAATATGTCAAAAATAAATGGATGAGTAGTGTCATGATTAGTTGATCATAAATTATAAAAGATGCAGAAAAAAGAGAAGCCAAAAGACATACCGCTAAAGCACTAATTACGATTAGGAGAACGAGGCAATGTCATTCTCCGATATTTCATGCCTTGAAACCGTTTCTTAATTATATCATGATCAAGTCCTTTGAATATCTCTCGCTCGATGTAGCACACCATCAAGTCATTTAGCCAATCATCGGACATCTTATTGCGCAAATCGGGCTTGATAATATTCATAGCCGAGAAGACTCTTTCAACCGATGCTGTTGCCACTAGTAGCAGCAATGCTAACTCAATGAGGCAGTAGACCAATGGAAATACAATATGTCTTTCAGTTTCAACCATCTTCATAGCCAGACTTCTAAGATCATGACAAACAATAAAATCATCAATTCTTCGCACATGAAGAATGAATGTTTCAAGTTGATCCCTTATAGTCGCACGATCAGCAATGGAGAAATCATTATCGTATATCTCCGTAAGTTGAGCAATCTTATCCACATCGAACTTAGAGAGATAATCTCTTGGATCAAGGCAAGAAAAGCATACAAGTAACTTCGAAGATACCTCATTGAAGCGATGGTCCATCTCTGTGGTAATAGTATTAATAGCTGCAAAGAAAGTATCAACACGATAATGATGATCTTGAGTTACTGTGATCCCATCCTGCCTTGATCGGCCCCATCTTGGTATTGCTTCATCCATATTTGGTACTAGAATCTTATTAGCATCAAAAAATATTTTGACTTCTGCAAATAATGGCTCCCAACCGCATATCCTCAAGTTGACCAAATGTGTTTTCACATCAACAAGCAATGACATGGCCTGAACAATATTTTGGTCCTTCCTTTGCAAGACAAGAGATAACTCATTTGTAATGCGAAACACTTTCAACATCATCTTCAAAATGAATACGAAGTTAAAGCTCTCCATTATATGCATCAAACCTGCTGCCTTAGATGGATTACGCCCATCTTCATGCACAATGCCTAGCACATTTATCATTGCATTCCACATTGACTCAATACGGAGTAAGGTTGCGTAATGAGAGCCCCATCTAGTATCTCCAGGTTTGGCCAAGCTAGTTTCTTGATGTTTCCCTCTTCCTGAAAAAATCTCACCGCTCTCCAGCTTACCCAAAATATTTTGACAGTGCTTCTCAAGCAATACATCCTTCCTCTTGCAAGATGCACTAGTGGTGGCCACAATCAAAGTCACATACTCGAAGAAATCATGGATAGATGAACAACAACTTGCGACAGAAACAATTACCAACTGTAATTGATGAGCAAAGCAATTGACATAGAAAGCATGTGGGTTCTCATTACGAATCTGTCTTTGAAGGCCATTGAATTCGCCTCGTATATTTGAAGCCCCATCGTATCCCTGCCCTCGTAGTCTAGCAATAAGTAAACCATGTCCAGCTAACATCCCAATCAATGCTCTCTTCAATGCATTTGATGCCCTAAAAATCTTTCTATAACCTTCCTTTTATTGTTCACAAACCTGTAGGACAAAATATAAAATTAGTTGAGTAGAACAATGGAAAGTTTCAAAAGAAATGATGGAATGCATAATCAATCACTAACCTCACGATCACGGCCATTTGCTCTTTAATGGATATATCATGAGATTCGTTGATAAGGACGGAGAAAAGACTATCTCCACTTTGGTGACCTCCTGCGCACAACATTTCGCAAGCTGCCTTTGAATCTTTGGACAAGTCATGTGGGCATTCATAGGACATAGCTCATCAAATGCAAGCCTCACTTCCTCCTTCCTTTCTTTGTACCAATCAACCATCTCCAGAAAATTGCCCTTGTTTAATGACGAAGAAGATTCATTGTGCCCACGAAATGAATGACCTTGCATTAGGAGAAAACTTGCACAATCCAATGATGCAGTCACACGAGTTTCATATTTCATTTCTGCATCCTTGCTATAAGTAACCACCTTATGTGACACACTACACCTTTGATTCTTAAAATCATCACATGATTTCCTTGCATTATTGTGAACACTACTAACCCCACCAACATGATCACCATATGATTTGTATTGATTTTTCCAATTGTTATATCCTATTTTGGTGAAGACATCATGACCAAATTGTTCATGTAAAGATTGTTGCTTAAAAAGAAAGCAATAGAAGCAATATGCCACATCTTTATCCACACTATATTCCAACCAATCGTACTTCTTAAACCATGATTCACCAAAGCCCTTAAGGTTCTTTCCATATGTTTTGCGAGGATAATTATGGCCAATAGATTGAGTAGGGCCCTTCAATACAAAAACCCTACTTACTTGATCTCTAATGTCAGGATGAAAATCCTCAATTGGTATGCGAAGTCCCGGATCAGCAATGATGTGATCCGGGTTAAATTCTTTAATACCCTCATCCACTAGTTGCGGTTGTCATGATTGTGCAATCTCTTGTTCTTGTGGTTGTGGTTGTGCAACCTCTTGTTCTTGTGGTTGTGGTTGTGTAGCCTCTTGGAGTTGGTCCAATTGTTGAGATTGTGCTTGTGCGGCTGGTGTTCTGCTTGCCCTAGTACTTGTGCTCGAAATTTTGCTAAAATACCTCTTCAAATCCATTTCTACTAAATCAAACAAGTAACGAATGACAACACATTTCAATAGTCAATACTGCATTTGATTACAACATGTGAATGGTAAAGAGTAAAGACTTATCACCTAGATACTTACTATTGGAGCTTTTCCCCATCTTATTACTGCCTTGCTTGCTAATGTTGACTTGACACAAATTCACATAATCACAAAATCACAAAATCAATCAATCACTGAATCACAATATCACACAAATCACAATGTTCAACACTTCAATAGTTCAACTTAACACTTGATTACTTGAAGTCATGAACGGTTCACAAAATCACAGTTGAACACTTGAACACAAAGTGCGAGAGTCTGGACTAGATCACTGGAGTACTGGACTGCAGTGGGCAGTGGCCGAGTGGGAGAGCCCCAGAGCAGACAGCTAGATTGCTGGAGGCCCAGAGTGGCGGAGGCGGGAGCCGGAGCGAACCGCCGCACCCAGCGTGCCTTGGTGGCTGGCCCTTGCACCCTCGCCCCTTGGCCCTTGCACCCTTGCGCACTCACCCCTTCCCTTGCCGCCTTGCCGGCTGCCACCGCCGTGCACCCTCGCCCGCCCTCGGCCGATGGCCACGCTTGACGCCTTGTGCCCTCACTGCCTCACGGCCTCGCGGGTCATGGCCTCGCCCATCGCCCGCCACTGCTCAAGCCCTCGCCGTCGCCCTTGCTGCGTGCCTCATGTCGTGGGCTCGTGGCCGCTAGGGTTAGTGCCTGCGTTGGCCAGGAAGAGGAGGAAGGACCGAAGGAGCTCCATCGCATCTCCTTGAGTGAGTTGAGTGGGATGTTGGGCTCTTTTCTTGGGTGGGCATTTGGGGAGGGGTTTCAGCCTTGGATGGGAGCTCGTGGTGGCCGAGCCGCCCGAAGGGTAGGTCATACAGGCGAGGATTCTCCTAGGTTACTTGGTGTGACGACAATGTAAAATAGGATCTATGCAAGTATACCCATGTCTATGTCATAGATTTATTCAATAATTTGTGTAAATGAGTTCAAAAGAAAAACGATTGTATTTTCTTATTCTTTTTGGCAAAGGACTACAGGTTAGTTTTTAATTGGTTATGTAGGATCAAGGGGTGTGCATATTTTTTAATTAATTATTTTGCTTGAAGCCGATTTCCCCATGTAATTATCAAAACAAGTCTTGCGCGTGTATTGTAGAAAACCTGAACTAGGCTCATTGTATTGCAGAAGTCAGCAACTGGACTTAGCCAAAATTTATATTCTATCTAGGGTGAGCAATGCAATCAGACAAATCATAGATAAAGAAAAGTAGATACGCAAATGAATCACTTGAACTTTTTGCAGACTTCTTGGAGCTCCTCGTTAGAGCATCCACACAATGACTATGGTCCCAAGTTAAACTGTAATACCTCGAAACGCTTTAGAGAGAGAATGAAAGGGATTAATGGGATATTTTGATTATAACCCTCTTGAGGACTCGTGCGTAATTTGATAAAAGGGGATATGTGTAAATGAGATATTTTGGAGTTTTTAGAGAGGAGTCATTCTCTGGAATGGGTCGTGCGGGAGGAGTTGATTCGTACTGGGGTAAAAAGGGAAACATAGGGAGAGAAATAAGAAACCAGAAACCCTAACAGTTTTTGTTCCTCCGTGCGCCGCCTCTGTAACAGTCCATTTTTCGCCTCTATAATAGCCCGTTTTTCGGACGATAAATAGTAATACCATTGTCGTTTGGTTTTCAAACCTTAATTCAAATTAGCAAGTATTTTCAAAAATCTCGAACCTCAGCCTGTATTCGAATTTAAACCTCAATCCAATTTTGGAATTCAAACCTCAATTTGAATTCTCTTCTCAAATCTCTCCTCCCTTTTCTTTTGGGCTCAGCTCGGCCCAACCCCAGCCTTTCTTCCTTTCTTCCTAGCCCAGCAACCCCCCCCTTTGGCCATCCCTTGCCTGCGCTGGAGCACGCCATGGCACCCATGCTGCGCCTAGTGACCCGTGACGTCGACGCCCACGCCGCCCCTAGCACCGAAGCCATCGCCTCCGCCACCTGCTCCCTCTGCCGCCCAAGACTCTGGCGCCCTCCCCCTCACCCCATCTTGTCATCCGTGACGCCAACGCCCGCGTCGGCCGCTTCGGCCACCCTCCCTATCTTGTGCAAGGCATTTCAATTTCACGCTTGCCCATCTCGTGCGCACGCGCCTTGGCCCTCCAAGTCGTCTCCTGTGTCGCCTGGTCCTGTCCTAGCGCTGCCATGCCCGCGTCATCGCCCTTCGCCACTGCGCCTTGTCCTGTTGCCGCTTAGTCTGCCCGTGCCGCACTAAGCCTCGGGACCATGCGCCGTCGAGCTCAATGGCTCTTGCCCCTCCTCCTCCTAGCTATAAGAGCCCCAGCATCTCCCTTCTCCCCCTACCCCCACCCTTTCTCTTCTTCTCCACTGAGCAAGCCAGAGTCGAAGCCTTGTTTTGGCCGCCTTGCCGCTTCCGCAGGCTGCCCACCGCCGCACCGCCGCTCTGGTGAGCCGCCGCTGGCCGACCCCAATCACGAGGTGCCCCAGTCGAGGAACTCGTCCCCCTCCTCCATTCTCCTTCCCCACCACTGAGATGCGTCACCGCCGCTGTCCCTTCTCTTCAGACTGCACTGCCATTGTCCACGGATGGGCCGCCCCATGCTCCCCAACCTCCTCTAGCTCCCCACCCCAAGATAGCCGTCTGTATGCCATCTCCATCCCAATGCCGCCGGTTTTCCCGCGCCTCCATGAGCCCGTGCACCACTGCCGCCATTGGAGCCCCCGCCGCCGCCACCTCCAGTGGGGCCACTAGCTTCATGGGGCACCATTTCGCCCGCTTGCTGGCTGCTGCTCACCTCCACTCGCTGGCGCTGGCAAGGCTCCTGTGCGCCCTGGCCTCCCTCTGTGATGTCCGAAGCTTGGACCAACACTGTGCGCCTTAACAACCCCCCAAATCTCTATCTTAAAAGCTAACCCATCATTGCCTTCTTTAATGGTCGATTTAGGGAGGTTTGATTCACTGATCGGTGGGCCCAAGGGTTTAGTATTGTCATTAGGACAAATTTTCCTTGATTAATGCTAAGTAATGATTAGCCGTTGTTAGTGCTCCAGTTTAGTGCCACCTTGAACCACTGCCGTGTGGGGCCCCAACCCTCTTTTTGGCAGTCAAAGCATTGGTGGCCCGTGAACTGTGCATATGGACTTGGTCCATGTACTATGTGGCGCACCGAATCTCTCTCCCTTTCTATTTTCTTGATTTAATTTTAAAAGCTCAACTTTGAAAGCTCCATTCTCCTCTGTTATAAAATTTGTAAATTCAAGATCTTGCTAATGGCAGTAGTCTCATTTAATTTGGAGTTCATTTATTATTTCTTGTGTATTTATTTGTTGTGTTTGCCTATCTATTCTCTTTTCGGTATGTTCACCCGATTAGAGTTCGAAGAAGCGGGAGATCTCTAACTTGATCAAGCTCAAGATTATCAAGACTCTCTTACCTTTAATCCAGGCGAGTCGATACTTTGATCATTTTGAGCCTACATTTTATGTAAATTATATTCATTTAAATTACTAAAATTGCATGCTTTAATTCTTTAATCAAATGTATATTAAATCTTAAGGTAGTTAAATACCAATTTGATAATTAAATAATTATTACACCATCCTTTGATAATTGAATCCATGAATCCTTGTCACCCTAGTAATTATATGGTAATTATACTAGCTATAGGTTGTGCTTAAGCGATATGCTAGTCTTGCTTAAGTACCGGGACATTAAATATCGTAATCATCATCTTTTATACATGAAAGTGGTTTTGGGCAGTCATTGTGGGTCAATGACTGAGATGGTTGAGTTAATGTATTTTGCTCCTCAAAAACCCTAATAACGTGCTGTTACTATCTGAGCAGATGGTATGATGGATGGTATGATGATGGGTGCTAATGTAACCCAAGAAATGTTGGTTTGTGGATGGTATGTGAAATGAACCGCCCAGATAACCCTAAGGACTTAATCTTGTCATGATCTCCCATTGTAAAACATGTGCAACCACAAGTCTGCAAAGTGCAACTTGGCTTAGTAAATTTATTAGACCTTGAAAATCATCTCATTGGTGGCCGAGCAATGTAGTGCAAGTAGTGGATACGATCTAGCTTGAATGGGACACTAAGGAAGGGTGAAGTTCCTAGCTACGCTTGTCGTGGTGGTAAACATACTGCACAACTTATGGGACCCACCGCAAGTGGGGGTAGCCCATATGGGTGAGATGATGGAAGAGGCGAGATAAATTGAAAGGTTACTGTGATGGTCGCTCAACTACATGACTAAGAAATCATGTGGGGCATCGAGTATGATTGTCTCTTGTGGGTACAGTGTACAACCTCTACAGAGTCTAAATTATTTAAACAGCCGTGCTTGCAGTCATAGGCGGATATGAGAACTTACTAGAGTTAGTTCTACTTAAAAAAAAACCTTTGTGGGTGGTATGAAAATCAGGACGGGCTCACCTAGCCCTAAGATTGGAATTTTCCTAGGTTTTCAAACTCAGTGGTGTTAATAAATGGGGATAGCCCCAATAAAAAATAAGCATAAAGGTGGAGGTAACCTCTGTTGGTATAAATATTTCACAATTACTCTCTTTAATAAAATGCAATTTGGTTAAAATGCTAAGTGATAGGAATTTGTAATTATGATAATTGAAAACATTGCTTTAGAAAATAAAAGAGCTCGAGCCATCCTTGTTAAGCTTTGCATATATTACTACTGCATCTTATGTGTTGGCTCGCGAACACGGAGGTTGTGCTCATTCTCGCTCTTTCCCCTAAAACCCTCAAAAGTAGGAAATCCTGGAGATTACATATACTACGAGGATCTAGAAGTTGGAGGCCTAGGAGATGATGAGGAGTAGTTTAGTTCTTTTAGTCTAGGTCTCGCCGCAGTCCAGCTGACTCTGTCGGTGCTTGCGTGCATCTAATATTATCCAAGTCTTTGGTTAATATCGGGCGCACACGGGTTTCCCTAGTCACTTGCCTGTGGAGAGATGTGCTCTATCCCTTTTGCTTCCGCTGTAGTTTCCGCTACTTTTGTAATGTAATCAGTTTGGCCTGTTTACCTTTATTGTAAAACTTGACCCGATGCAGTCTATGTAAATTCTGATGTGTTAAATTAATGAATGGTATGGTTTTACGTTCTGTATGAAATGATTCAACAATATGTCTGTGAGTGCTATCTACTAATCCAGAGATTATTACAGTATTTATATAGAGAATTTAGATTTGCGAAATCTCGATCTGACAGCCTCCAATTTTCACTCGCCAAGCATCAGCCGCCGTTTTCCTCTACCGCATGATCGCTCGCCGTAGCTGCTGCCGCGTGACGCTAGTCGCCATCGCCGCTTGCCGCCGCCGCCGCGTCGTTCCACTACCAGCGTTGCTCGGCGCCGCCATCGCCCGCTTGGTCGCACGTCGCCGCCACCATGAAGCGCCATCTACGCGTAGCGTCACCGCATCTTCGCTATTGTTGCTGAAGCTTTGCATCTTGCGTGTGTCTTTGTTTGCATGCGCATTGCTTTTTCTTTGCTACATAATCGCCATCGCTAGATAATTATGTTGCTTGCAAACCGAGTGCAATGTTGTAGCCTTGGACTAGATAATTGGTGCTTCACCTTTTGCACATGTATATCAGTCTTGCAACAGTAGAGAGAAGAGGAGAAGAAAAGAAGGGAAGAGAGGAGAAGGGGAAAGGAGGAGGATCTCGTGGGATCTGGGTTTTCGTCATGGGTCATGATCTGTTGTTTCCTCTCTGTTTTGTTAATTTAATTAGAGATTAGAATCAAGATTAGAGAGGGTTTTAGAATTTTCTAGTCGAGGGACCGATTAATAGATCTATTTAGTCTGTTGTTCTGTTGCACGATTATTTCAGGTAGTATAGAGGCTTAATTTGAGAATTTCACCTACTAGAGAGATGTAGAGAATTTCGATAGCTTTCGGTAGAATTTTCATTCGTGTCAATCTGATGCATAGATTGTGAGATATGAATTTTATAGTTTTGCTATCCGGTAGAGTTTGTCGTGTGTTGATAGTCTGTAGTAATTAGTAGATTAAAAATGTTAGGTGAGTTAATCTGGGAATTTCATCAACATGACTATTCTAGGTAAGTTCTTAAGGTTTCTAGAAAGTCTAAGAACACAATTTTTAGATTAGTATATTAAAAGATATGAATTTTGGAAGTTTGCTGTCCAGAAGATGATAAAACTATCTTCGGGGTAAAGAAACAGGGTAGAAAACGGTAGAATCAGAGTTTCATCATAGCTAGAAAAATGTAGGTTGTTCTGTGAGGATTCCAGAAAGTCCTGGTTGGTTGAATTTGGAGTTTGGATGAATAAGTTAGAGACATTTTACTACTGGGATAGCGGGTAGTGCGTCCGGTAGATTTGGGTTAATTTGGTCAGTTTGGCGTAAGCATGTGAGATCGATTATTGTGATGGGTTGGTATTGTGATGATGTGATTTTGATGATGTTTTTGAGTGTGTGTTATTACTTGCTTGTTCAGGGACTTTGGCCTCATGGGCTGTGCCACAATTTCGTCATCTGGCTTCGAAGGGCTAAGAGGCAAGTACATGGTAGAGTAGTGAACAACGGGTTATTCGCCATTGTCATTGATATTACTTATCATGCTATTTATTATGCTTTCGTTAAGCTTATTCTTATATATGACATTGATGACATTGAGTGAATGAGATTATGATATTGAGTTAATGAGAATGAGATATTGAGTTAATGATATGGATTGTGTTGATGAATAATTAAAGATGTTGCATCATTTATATTCATCATGATAGGAGTTGCACGAGCCAGGTCGGTGAGAAAGTCATGTAACTATTCCGGTGAGGTCGGTGAGAAAGATACATGACTAGTCCGGAGTACTCTAGATAAAATCCTACTTTGGTGGGGACTTCACGGGAGTGAAGGATAGAGTGTGTCATCGACCGGTGAACACTCCGCTATACCGGTATCAGCTGATGAGATGCATATGAGCATGAGCATGATGGTGCATATGCATACATGAGTAAATTGTGAAATTGTGCAAATTTACCTACATGGAATATGACTTGTTTATTTGAGTACGAGAATGGCATTAAATAAATAGATGATGATGATAACCTTGATTCTGGTTGATAAACTATTGTTTATGGCTTTATTATGTATTTGCTGAGTCACTGGTAGTTAATCCCATATCAAACACACACAGAGAGATAAAGAGACTGACATAGGAGTCTCTAATAATAAGAGAAGTAGACAAAAGGGAGCCCACTACCATGCCATTCACATTACCACATACAAAGAGACTACTTCACACATCCTGCTTACCAGAGAAACAGAGGAGGCTCTGGGAGATGCCTCTGGCATGCTTGGGCAAGGCTCACCGCCGACGAGGAAGGTGATGGTGGTGGCTGGAATGGAGAAATATGCAGCCGGCCGGGTGAGGTGACCTCGAGGTTAGTCCTGGAGTCAACGGCGATGGGCCACAGAGGCAGCACGGATGCGCACGATGGCAATGGCAGCACGGCTCCCATGGCAGTGGCACTAGAGGGAAAGAAGGGAGAAATTAGGGCAAACACAAGCACCGGAGAGACGAGGGGAACTCACCGGGTTTGATGGTGGAGGCTGAGGAGGCCTGAGGTGAGCGGGCGACGGGAGTTGGCAGCGGCGCAGAGGCCTCGTCGTGGGGTGCTACTACGGTGAGGGGGAGCGCGAGTGGACAGTCGGGGAGTGTGACGACCCACCCTGTGATATACAGCAAAGGTCCCGGGAGGACCCCCTTTTTTTTTGGCTGCGGTACTTCCCGAGGGAGGTCTTCCAGGACCTCCCAGGAGGTCTTCAAGACCTCCTGGAGGTCTTGGCCAAGTACCGCTCGGTACTTCCTGAGGGAGGTCTTGGCCAACATCCCGCAGGTGGCACCTCTAGGTATATCATCGGGAGGTCCGACAAGATCTCCCAAAGCTAAGTCCCGTAGGACCTCTCGAGGTCCCGCTTACTGCACCGAGCTAGTCCCAGGAACAGATTGGCTAGCTTGCACAGATCTAACACAAGTATAATCAAATCCATACATAAGCTAAGAGGAGCAAGAGACAAAATAATAAATATATTAAAGACCAAACCGGCCAAGCTTCTTACAGGAGTTTGCCTCAAGGGCTTCAACAAAAGAGCAAGAACAGCGAAAAGCAATACGTCAACGATAGGTCCAACCGATCAGCCCACCGGCTATCGAGTGGAGGACGTCCCCTAGGTCGCAAGGTCTCCAAAGACCTCTTCTTTACTGAGTTTTGAGCTCCCTGGAACTTCACAGAATCGCCGATAAAGCAGAGGGCAAAAGCCATGAGTCGTTGAATGTACTCGGCAAGCCATGGGTAAGGTATGCAAGTAGTATTATGCACGGCTTGACAATGAGAGCTGTATGGTTAGTTTGCAGAAAGCTAAGTTTGACAGCAAATAATATAATAGATTGCAAAGCTCAAGTTTAGAAAACATAATACAAGAGTACATTTGATTTTCAAAGGGGACAGTGAGCACCCACTCACACCCAAGGTACCAACCCAAACCTCTCTGGAGCACCCACTCTAGAGCACCACAAGACCAGCCCCTGGACCACTTTGTGAGCCAGCCATGACCCCTCTGGAGCCGGCCAAAGTCTCTTCGAGGTAAAAGCCATGACCTCTCACCAAAGCGCCCAGGAGGAACACCATTTCAAAAACAGAATTCTACCCCTCATTCGAAATCTCCGGGCATGTCCATAACCGAGGACGCGGCTATTCGAATAGATTTACACTCTGCAGAGGTGTACAACTTTACCCACAAGAGGTAGTCGCTTGATATTACACACGTTACCTTAGACATGTGAATCAAGTGGAGACTACCACCGGGCTTTTACAAAGATCAGTCCCAACTTAGCTCTGCACGTTAAGGTTTCCCAACTCAGCGTATAGCACCTGGTGGCCCCCTCTTACGCCAGCGCTTCAACGACTCATCTACCACAGAACCAAATCAGGACTTCTCTAGTTATTGCTCCCGGTCCACCCCATAATGGACATGTGGTTGCACGGTTTGGCCCAGATCAATGGCTCCCAAAGTTCAGTCCTTAATTGTTGCTCAGGCAAGGCTTCCACAAAAACAATGTGACCCCGAGCTCTACAACTCTAGGGCACCCAGGTGACCCCATAGCACCAACATATGGAGCCCCCAGATGACTCCATAGCACCAACTTATGGAGCACCCACTACTCGCACCTTGCCATCTTGCCCGAGCATAAAACAGTTTTGGGTTCAACCCGGCCAAAGACCACCCAGTCCTGGCACTGCAAATTTTAATAAAGTGGTCTCGCACCACAAAGAACACAACTAAGGCTTCAACCCTAGTTGCTTATCAGTGGCACCAACCAATATTCCATAATTCATTAGTCAAGATTAAGCAATATTGATGATTCATGAGGAGACCAACGTCTACTAGAGCAAGGCTAAGCAAGAACGATACCCATGTTGGCAATAGCAAAAAGGGGCCAACTAACAGTACCATCCCAAGGCTATCAAAGGTAACACGTCAACATGTGGATTACCAAATAGACAAGGAGGCATAAAACCTGTAGGTATTTAACTAGAGCCCAAACCATTTTATACAAATAGCCAATGCAGTTTGTTGTAAAACAAAGTACTTTTTGTAAAGATGGGTTCAAAATGATCAAGGACCACGACTTGCCTCTGTTGGAGAAACAAAAAGCTTCAGCTGATGGAGCTTGATTCACGAGCTTCTCAACAATTCAACCGAAATCTACATGTTCGCAAAAGAAACCAAATAAGCAAAAGAAACTACAAGAACCAAAAGAACTTACTCGAAACCAAAAGAGGAGAGGAGGTCCATAGGGAGGAGGAGGTCCGAGAGGGAGGAATCCCATAGGAGGGAGGTCCAACGAGTGAAGGGCTCGAACTCAAGGAGGTCTGAACCAGAGGAGCTTGGAGAGCTCCCCAAAACCGAAAGAGCTAGGGGTAGAGGTCGAAATGAAGAACAGGGAGGCAGTGGGTGTCCCTGGTGCTCTATTTAAAGGAAAAGGAAAAGGAAATAGAAGCACCGTAAACAGAAGGTGACCAAATTCAAGGTATTGGTACAAAGGCACACTGCCACAAGGTACAAAAGGGATAAAGAAAGCAAGGGATGTGACAAAAAGTAGAAAAGAGTACAAAGGTAGGTGGCAGCATTTAATGTGACTCAACCCACATCAAATGCACTTAAGACTGCCAAAGAAGCCAGTCAAAGGTGCACAGACCAGTCTAAGGGCATGGTCTGCGGCCCAAAGAGGAGATCCAAGGAGGAGGTCTAAGGAGGAGATCCTGTGAGGAGGTCCAACGAGGAGATCCACGGAGGGGATCCTACGGGGAGGTCCTGCAAGCAGGTCCTACGAGGTGGTCCAAGGACAAACAGGGAGGTCTAGACCACAAAAGTCTAAACACAAAAGAGGAGGTCTGAATCTAAGGGAGGTCCAAACACAACACAGGGAGGTCCGAACCTAAAGGAGGTCCAAACGCAACGGGGAGGTCTAGACCACAAAGGTCTAAAAACAAAAGAGGAGGTTTAGACCACAAAGGTCTAAACACAAAAGAGGAGGTCTGAACCTAAAGGAGGTCCAAACACAACAGGGAGGTCTAGACCACCAAGGTCTAAACACACAAAAAGAGGATGTCTAGGCCACAAAGGTCTAAACACGAAAGAGGAGGTCTGAACCTAAAGGAGGTCCAAACGCAACGGAGAGGTCTATACCACCAAGGTCTAAACACACAAAAAGAGGAGGTCTAGACCACAAAGGTCTAAACACAAAAGAGGAGGTCTGAACCTAAAGAAGGTCCAAACACAACAGGAAGGTCTAGACCACCGAGGTCTAAACACACAAAAAGAGGAGGTCTAGACCACAAAGATCTAAACACAAAAGAGGAGGTCTGAACCTAAAGGAGGTCCAAACGCAACGGGGAGGTCCTATGGACAAAAAGGTCCAATAAGACAAAAGATATCTGGACCTCAAAGGGAGATCCAAACCTCAAACAGATCTAGACCGCAAGGAGGTCTAAAACACAAGAAAACTAGACCTCTAAAGAGGTCCAAAGCACAAGGGGTAAGGCGCTCGAGGAGGCCCTAAGAGCAAAGAGGTCCTGACGGTCAAAATCTCCAAAAGGGAAAAGTCCGATGGCCAAGATCTCAACAAGGGGGAGGACCTGAACAGTCAAGATCTCAAACAAAGGGAGGTCCTGACGGTTAGATTTAACAAAGGGGAGGTCTGAGCGGCTAAGATCTCCAGAGAGGAGGTCCTAACGGCCAGATCTGAACAAGGGGGAGGTCTGAGCGGTTACGATCTCCAGAGAGGAGGTCCTAACGGCCAGATCTGAACAAGGGGGAGGTCTGAGCGGTTAAGATCTCCAGAGAGGAGGTCCTAACGACCAGATCTGAACAAGGGGGAGGTCTGAGCGGTTAAGATCTCCAGAGAGGAGGTCCTAACGGCCAGATCTCAACAAGGGGGAGGTCTATTTGGACACAGGGGAGGTCCAAATAGGCAAGGGGAGTTCCTAAAGGACGCAGAGGAGGTCCAAAGGAGTTTCAAAAGGATACAAGGAGGTCCATATGGGCACAGGGAAGTCCAGAGGGACTTCGGGACGCCCAAATGAACTCAGGGGTTACAAATGAACGTTGAGAGGTCCACAGGGAGGTCCAAAAAGAGAAAGGAGTCTAGATCAAGGGAGATCTAGTCAAAGATGAAAGCTTAGACCCAAGGGAAGGTCTAAGCACAAAAAGATTCAAATTGACAAAGGGGAGGTCTGGACTAAAGGAAGTCCAAACAAAGATTACAAGGAGAGGTCCAGAGAACAAACGAGGTTGAAACTACCAGGAGGTCCGGTTGAAGGGAGGTCTGGGTGAAAGGGAGGACCCAAGGGAAGATATTTCCAAAAGGGAGGAGATCTAAGGTAAGAGGTCCACAAAGGAGGAACTCAAGGGAAGTCCTGAGAGAAGAAGAAGAGAAGGGTAGGTCAGAAGGATGAGATGGATCTGGGCATCAGGAGATGTCCAACAAAAGGAGGGTCTGGGCATAAGAGAAATGTCCAGCGAGAGGGAGGTCTAGAGAAAGAAAGGAAGTCCTGGAGGACAAACAAGGCCAACAGAGAAAAAGAGGCTAAAAGCCAAAGAACAACAATAACTCCAGATCAACCAAAAAGGGATTAATTGAAGTTTGATTATTTCAAGTTAAATCTCCAAATTTCTGAAATCTTCAAATTAAGCTTTGAACTCTCATCAAAACCAAATGGTTATTATTTTTAAAAGCTTTTCAAAACTCTGGAAAAACGGGACGTTACAAACCTACTCCCCTTAAAGGGAATCTCGACCCCGAGATTCGGGCTGACTAGGGAATGGGTTAGGGAACCGGGTTTCACCCACTCTTCCAAAAACTTTCTCTTCGAGTGAGACAAAACCAAACTACCACTGCGCTGACTAGAGACTTAATAGGAGCTAGGTTGAGCAAAAGCGCCCACAAGATCAGACCGTTCAATACAAAATTGAACAGCACCAAAACGAAGGAAGGTTGGGCCAAACAGGAGGTTCGAAGGTCAAAAGGAGAATTACAAAGGAGGTTCAAAAGAACACGGGTAGGTCCAAAGAAGGCTGAGGAGGTGCAGAAAGATGCAAAGGGGTCCAATCAAACACTAAAAGGTTTAATTGACCACAGGAGGGGTTCAATTGATCACCAGGGAATCCAATTGAACGCATGGAGGTCCAAACGAAATGGCAAGAAGTCCAGATGAACCAGGAGAGGTTCAGGTGGACCAGGAAGGATTTCAAAGGGACCTAAAGAGATTCAAGCCAACAAAGTTTAATCCAAAAGATTCAAGGTAAGGTCTAGCAAAAACGAAGGAGGTCCGTACCTTCAAGGGGGCTCCGA
Source organism: Phyllostachys edulis (assembly GCA_036346405.1). Lineage (NCBI taxonomy): Eukaryota > Viridiplantae > Streptophyta > Magnoliopsida > Poales > Poaceae > Phyllostachys > Phyllostachys edulis. Next base: position 29,136,575 of record CM070567.1, on the reverse strand, counting down.
GCACGAGGGAGGTCTGAGCCCTAAGATTCCAGTGAAAGGAGGTGGCCCAGAGAAGAGAGATCTGGGCCAAGAATGACACGAAGCAAAACAAGAAGGGAGGAACTCCAGCGGACTCAAAAGAAACCGATTTGGGAGGTTCACCTGGAGGTCTGGGGACTTGGCTTGAAGCTCGGGAAGGAGCTTGCTCTCGCTGGTGACGCTGAGGGCACTGGTTGGCAAAGTGACCCCACTGCTGGCATTTGAAACACTGGATTCCTTTAGCAGACTCGGCGCTCTTGGGTTGCTGTTGGTTGGCGCTGTTGTCCATGGTATGACCACCCTGAGAAACAGTTGGAGGAGGTGCTGCCACCGAGGTTCCGAGGGTGACAGGAGGTCTCGGGTGCTGACGTCTCGCAGAAATCCTAGCTTGTTGAGGAGGTCCTTGATGAATAGCAGGTTGTGACACACTTGTCCTGAAGATCTGCGGAGGTTCTGTTGATGAAGCTTTCTTTAGCGGGCACTTGCTGGCAAAGTGCCCCGTTTCCTGACAACGGAAACAGGTAACACCAGAGTCTTGAGAGGGCTTCCTTTGTGGCTGGCTTCTCAAGGACGAGCTAGGGAGTGACAAAATGGCCGGCTGCTGCCCACTGCTTTCCTAAGGCACTAACAAATCCATGCTTCTGTGTGCACACAACTGAGATAAGATCCTTCTGTTGTTCCTTCTGCCTGCTGCTAGGGTTATTGTTGCTATCAAGGTGGCCTTTGGAATGCTGTCCAGGGCGATCACTTGGCGCCTCTGCGGGCAATCCTTTGCAAGATGATCCATTTCTCGGCATCTAAAACACCGAGCTCCTGCCCGCGAGGTCTTGTTCTGCGAAGACTGGCCACCCAGGTTGGCGTGAGGCGCTTGCATTACTGGACAAGGTGCTGATTTTGAAGGATTTGACACCGCAATTGTAGGAGCTTTCTTGAGCTGAGGCTGCTTCCCACAAGTCTTGTGGCCGCTTGCAGCTTCTTGATCTTGATTTGACATCTTCCTCTGGAGCCTGTGGTCCTGTTGACCACGAGGGGCTTCTAAGTTGAACGCTTCGGGGGTAAACTTCTTTGGAACGCTCTTCTGACCTGGCTTCCAAAGCTGAAATGGCTGGAGATGGTGGTGGCAGGGCTGCAAACTGCGAGTTCTGGTTCACCATTGCCATGAGGGCAGCAATGGTTTGGTTCTGGTGATCCACCAAGCTGACTAGGGCTGTTGTAGCTTAATTCTGCTGAGCCATCATTTGATTCATGCTCTGCATCACTGTGCTCATCAACTGAGTCTGAGCTGCCAAAAACTGACTCAAGTTTGGATCTGCAGGGGTTGCCGGAGGAGGAGGTGCAGGGAGGGCGACATGGCATTGGGGCCCTCGATTCACCGAGGCTTGCCAAGAGCGGATCGTCCATCTTGAAACAAACTCGCCAAAGTTTAATAGATAAGAGGGAAAAGCACCACAGAAGAGAGGGGAAAGCACTTAGGTGAGGAAGGACAAGGGAGGAAGATGGAACATCCTAGTCGGGGAAAAGTAGGTTAAACCCGACGAAACAAGAGGCCGAAGGGCCAAAAGAGACAAAAAGGTGCAATAGGATCTCCTACTGGAGCTCCTATTGCCCGAACTAACGATGCAAAACTGAGGGGACCACTAAACAGAAAGAGTCTAGCAACAACAGCTATAGGGTTGGGCCGACGAAACAAACTCCTAACTACAAGAAGTCTAGCGGGATGTCCTTGGAGAGCAAGGACAACGCTGCCACTTCTTCCAAATAGCTCTTTTCTCAGGAGTTACTTGCCATCACCAAGGGTTGGGTGCTAGCCAAGAGCCAGGAATCGGCCTTCCTAACTTGGCGGGGTCCTAAACCTATAATTAAAGAGGTCCCCCAAATCACTTATCTTAAGGACATCCCTTTAGAACAACCAGTCAACCGATTAATCTCCCCGAACATTAGTAAATCAACAAGATTCTCGATTTCTTCCTTGGTCGAGCTTGAGTAAACCCACAAATGTGCACTTTAATTGCACGCTTCTTTGTTCCACAACAACAGGATTCTCAACCCAAACATCACTTTTCGGATTAGGAGACCTAAAATCACCTTCCAAGATCACTTAAATCCAAAATTGAAAAGAAGGTTTTTCCCCGAAAGTCTTCCTTTAATACATAATCTTCGGTTGGATCCACCAAATCATTGTCACCAACTATCCAGCACAAGTTATGATTATACTACCATCAAGGGTGAACCTCAAACGCAAAATCCATATTCTGATCAAGATGGGTAAGGCTTGGCTAAGATTCTCTTCGAATTCTGATTCTTGATTCACTCAAGACCATCCAGATCCAGAAAAACCCACAAACTCAGATTCAAGCTTCCAACCAAACGTTACAATTCACTCTAGAATCAAAGATAATCTAAAATCTTTCAATAATCCCATCAAGAACTCACAATCCTTCATCCCCTAGGATCCATTAACACCTTCATCTTAGTAAAGAATCCCACAATCTTCAATTCTCAAGATCAAATTTAAAAAGGCTTCTTTCAAGCTACCCAGCTTGGCATCCAACACTCAGGTTATTCTAGCAAGCGCCACTCTTGAGAAACCAGAGCCGCCACCGCACCAACAACTCAAAGCTTAGGCACTAGGACCACCGCTCGGTCCTATAGCAGTTCTCGAGATAAGGAGGTCAAATTAAGTTCAAAACAGAGTTCCAGAAAGGGTAAGATTCAAGAATCTGAGCAGGAGATAAGAAAGAATAGAGTAAGAGGAGAAAAGATTGGAACAAGATGAGACTAGAATTAGAATCAGGACAAGAGGGGAACCACTAAGCAAGCTTTTAAGTTGGTTTGATTTAGAAAATAATTTTGAAACAGACTAAAACGACCATGCTAACTAAGGTTACGTCCAACAGTCGATATGGAGCTCTGATACCACCTGTGACGACCCACCCTGTGATATACAGCAAAGGTCCCGGGAGGACCCCCCCTTTTTTTTTGGCTGCGGTACTTCCCGAGGGAGGTCTTCCAGGACCTCCCAGGAGGTCTTCAAGACCTCCTGGAGGTCTTGGCCAAGTACCGCTCGGTACTTCCTGAGGGAGGTCTTCCAGGACCTCCCAGGAGGTCTTCAAGACCCCCTGGAGGTCTTGGCCAACATCCCGCAGGTGGCACCTCTAGGTATATCATCAGGGAGGTCCGACAGTATCTCCCAGGCTAAGTCCCGTAGGACCTCTTGGAGGTCCTGCCCCTGTGCATCGAGCTAGTCCCAGGAACAGATTGGCTAGCTCGCACAGATCTAACACAAGTGTAATCAAATCCATACATAAGCTAAGAGGAGCAAGAGATAAAATAATAAATATATTAAAGACCAAACCGGCCAAGCTTCTTACAGGAGTTTGCCTCAAGGGCTTCAACAAAAGAGCAAGAACAGCGGAAAGCAATACGTCAACGATAGGTCCAACCGATCAGCCCACCGGCTATCGAGTGGAGGACGTCCCCTAGGTCGCAAGGTCTCCAAAGACCTCTTCTTTACTGAGCTTTGAGCTCCCTGGAACTTCCTGCAACTGCTGATAAAACAGAGGGCAAAAGCCATGAGTACGTTGAATGTACTCAGCAAGCCATGGGTAAGGTATGCAAGTAGTATTATGCACGGCTTGACAATGAGAGCTGTATGGTTAGTTTGCAGAAAGCTAAGTTTGACAGCAAATAATATAATAGATTGCAAAGCTCAAGTTTAGAAAACATAATACAAGAGTACATTTGATTTTCAAAGGGGACAGTGAGCACCCACTCACACCCAAGGCACCAACCCAAACCTCTCTGGAGCACCCACTCCAAAGCACCACAAGACCAGCCCCTGGACCACTTTGTGAGCCAGCCATGACCCCTCTGGAGCCGGCCAAGGTCTCTTCGAGGTAAAAGCCATGACCTCTCACCAAAGCGCCCAGGAGGAACACCATTTCAAAAACAGAATTCTACCCCTCATTCGAAATCTCCGGGCATGTCCATAACCGAGGACGCGGCTATTCGAATAGATTTACACTCTGCAGAGGTGTAAAACTTTACCCACAAGAGGTAGTCGCTTGATATTACACACGTTACCTTAGACATGTGAATCAAGTGGAGACTACCACCGGGCTTTTACAAAGATCAGTCCCAACTTAGCTCAAGACGTTAAGGTTTCCCAACTCGGCCAGCGTATAGCACTGGTGGCCCCTCTTACGCCGGTGCTTCAACGACTCATCTACCACGTAACCAAATCAGGACTTCTCTAGTTATTGCTCGGTCCACCCCATAATGGACATGTGGTTGCACGGTTTGGCCCAGATCAATGGCTCCCAAGGTTCGATCCTTAATTGTTGCTCGTGCAAGGCTTCCACAAACCCAATGTGACCCCGAGCTCTACAACTCAGGGCACCCAGTGACCCCATAGCACCAACATATGGAGCCCCAGATGACTCCATAGCACCAACTTATGGAGCACCCACTACTCGACCTTGCCATCTTGCCCAAGCATAAAACAGTTTTGGGTTCAACCGGCCAAAGACCACCCAGTCACAGCATCGCAAATTTTAATAAAGTGGTCTCGACCACAAACAACACAACTAAGGCTTCAACCCTAGTTGCTTATCAGTGGCACCAACCAATGTTCCATAATTCATTAGTCAAGATTAAGCAATATTGATGATTCATGAGGAGACCAACGTCTACTAGAGCAAGGCTAAGCAAGAACGATACCCATGTTGGCAATAGCAAAAAGGGGCCAACTAACAGTACCATCCTAAGGCTATCAAAGGTAACATGTCAACATGTGGATTACCAAATAGACAAGGAGGCATAAAACCAGTAGGTATTTAACTAGACCCCAAACCATTTTATACAAATAGCCAATGCAGTTTGTAGTAAAACAAAGTACTTTTTATCAAGGACCACGACTTGCCTCTGTTAGAGAAACAAAAAGCTTCGGCTGATGGAGCTTGATTCACGAGCTTCTCAACAATTCAACCGAAATCTACACGTTCGCAAAAGAAACCAAATAAGCAAAAGAAACTCCAAGAACCAAAAGAACTTACTCGAAACCAAAAGAGGAGAGGAGGTCCACAGGGAGGAGGAGGTCCGAGAGGGAGGAATCCCACAGGAGGGAGGTCCAACGAGTGAAGGGCTCGAACTCAAGGAGGTCCGAACCAGAGGAGCTTGGAGAGCTCCCCAAAACCGAAAGAGCAAGGGGCAGAGGTCGAAATGAAGAACAGGGAGGCAGTGGGTGTCCCTGGTGCTCTATTTAAAGGAAAAGGAAATAGAAGCACCGTAAACAGAAGGTGACCAAATTCAAGGTATTGGTACAAAGGCACACTGCCACAAGGTACAAAAGGGATAAAGAAAGCAAGGGATGTGACAAAAAGTAGAAAAGAGTACAAAGGTAGGTGGCAGCATTTAATGTGACTCAACCCACATCAAATGCACTTAAGACTGCCAAAGAAGCCAGTCAAAGGTGCACAGACCAGTCTAAGAGCATGGTCCGCGGCCCAAAGAGGAGATCCAAGGAGGAGGTCTAAGGAGGAGATCCTGCGAGGAGGTCCAACGAGGAGATCCACGGAGGGGATCCTACGGGGAGGTCCTGCAAGCAGGTCCTACGAGGAGGTCCAAGGACAAACAGGGAGGTCTAGACCACAAAGGTCTAAACATAAAAGAGGAGGTCTGAACCTAAGGGAGGTCCAAACACAACACAGGGAGGTCGAAGCTAAAGGAGGTCCAAACGCAACGGGGAGATCTAGACCACAAAGGTCTAAACACAAAAGAGGAGGTCTAGACCACAAAGGTCTAAACACAAAAGAGGAGGTCTGAACCTAAAGGAGGTCCAAACGCAACGGGGAGGCCTAGACCACCAAGGTCTAAACACACAAAAAGAGGAGGTCTAGAGCACAAAGGTCTAAACACAAAAGAGGAGGTCTGAACCTAAAGGAGGTCCAAATGCAACAGGGAGGCCTAGACCACCAAGGTCTAAACACACAAAAAGAGGAGGTCTAGACCACAAAGTTCTAAACACAAAAGAGGAGGTCTGAACCTAAAGGAGGTCCAAACACAACAGGGAGGTCTAGACCACCAAGGTCTAAACACACAAAAAGAGGAGGACTAGACCACAAAGGTCCAAACACAAAAGAGGAAGTCTGAACCTAAAGGAGGTCCAAATGCAACGGGGAGATCCTATGGACAGAAAGGTCCAATAAGACAAAAGATATCTAGACCTCAAAGGGAGATCCAAACCTCAATCAGATCTAGACCCCAAGGAGGTCTAGATCACAAGAAAACTAGACCTCTAAAGAGGTCCAAAGCACAAGGGGTAAGGCGCTCGAGGAGGCCATAAGAGCAAAGAGGTCCTAACGGTCAAAATCTCCAAAAGGGAAAAGTCCGACGGCCAAGATCTCAATAAGGGGGAGGACCTGAACAGTCAAGATCTCAAACAAAGGGAGGTCCTGACGGTTAGATTTAACAAAGGGGAGGTCTGAGCGGCTAAGATCTCCAGAGAGGAGGTCCTAACGGCCAGATCTGAACAAGGGGGAGGTCTGAGCGGTTAAGATCTCCAGAGAGGAGGTCCTAACGGCCAGATCTGAATAAGGGGGAGGTCTGAGCGGTTAAGATCTCCAGAGAGGAGGTCCTAACGGCCAGATCTCAACAAGAGGGAGGTCTGAGCGGTTAAGATCTCCAGAGAGGAGGTCCTAACGGTCAGATCTCAACAAGGGGGAGGTCTATTTGAACACAGGGGAGGTCCAAATAGGCAAGGGAGTTCCTAAAGGGCAGAGGAGGTCCAAAGGAGTTCGAGAAGGATACAAGGAGGTCCATATGGGCACGGGGAAGTCCAGAGGGACTTCGGGACGCCCAAATGAACTCAGGGGTTACAAATGAACGTTGAGAGGTCCACGGGGAGGTCCAAAAAGAGAAAGGAGTCTAGATCAAGGGAGATCTAGTCAAAGATGAAAGCTTAGACCCAAGGGAAGGTCTAAGCACAAAGAGATTCAAATTGACAAAGGGGAGGTCTGGACTAAAGGAAGTCCAAACAAAGATTACAAGGAGAGGTCCAGAGAACAAACGAGGTTGAAACTACCAGGAGGTCCGGTTGAAGGGAGGTCTGGGTGAAAGGGAGGACCCAAGGGAAGATATCTCCAAAAGGGAGGAGATCTGAGGTAAGAGGCCCACAAAGGAGGAACTCAAGAGAAGTCCTGAGAGAAGAAGAAGAGAAGGGTAGGTCAGAAGGATGAGATGGATCTGGGCATCAGGAGATGTCCAACAAAAGGAGGGTCTGGGCATAAGAGAAATGTCTAGCGAGAGGGAGGTCTAGAGAAAGAAAGGAAGTCCTAGAGGACAAACAAGGCCAATAGAGAAAAAGAGGCTAAAAGCCAAAGAACAACAATAACTCCAGATCAACCAAAAAGGGATTAATTGAAGATTATTTCAAGTTAAATCTCCAAATTTATGAAATCTTCAAATTAAGCTTTGAACTCTCATCAAAACCAAATGGTTATTATTTTTAAAAGCTTTTCAAAACTCTGGAAAAACGGGACGTTACAGGGAGGGCTTTGGAGAGTCCCTGGGTGCTTCACCAGAGAGGAATCAGTCGGGGGTTCGCTGGAAGGGGCTTGGCGGTGGAGATGTAGACTTCCGGCCGGAAGCGAACACCGACGGGTTCCTGTGACCACATGAGGAATTTGGGTGAGGGAATTGGGTGACCCCATATTTTCATAATGCGGGCCTGAGTGAACATCGGCGGGTGTTTCACTGGCTATACCGGTATATCTGTAACACCCTGGCTATGCGGAAGCCAAGATGCTACCTAATCTTCTTACATAATTCAACAATAAGAATTTATTCCAACATTTTAATATCTACTGACAACTAAACATCAACTCATAAGAGTATTGTTACACTAAGCAACCTAAATTTTAGCAAGTATGTAATCTCTAAATTTCAGATTATAACGTTCAGTCAAGAAGAAAAATATCGAGGATATATCCGGTAAATGTAAAACATCAACTAATACGAACAAAACTTCAGGATGATCAATAGAAAGCATCATGACACCAATTATTACAATTCATAACTCTCATATGAAAGATAGTTGCTGATTTATTATCCAAATTGTGACATAAGTGAGAGAGTGAATTTTTCTAGGTGACTACTCCCATCCCAAAGCATGTCGTCTTCAAAGGTTACCTAAAAACAAAACTCGCAAGAGTGAGTCCATGACTTAGCGAATGGATATCAACAATGAACATAATCATGTAAGAACGGAAATACTCATCTTCCATAGTATTCAAGCATGACATACCCATACAAACGATTTGAACCACAGAAACATACAAGTTAATTCAATATGCACTTGCCTTTCACATTGCGACACGTTAGGTGGTAAAGAAGGTGCCACTAACCCCGAAGTCACTCCTCCTATAACAATTAAGTTTCTCAAAACAAGTTTGACATGGTAATAAAACGGTATTCGCAACGCTCTCAAACGTAATCCTAAAACCAACGGTTTAAACATTTAGTCTACTAAAAAATGACAACTAGCAGAAAACTAAAACTGGACAATAGCCTTATAAAATACATAACTTTCTCTCTGTTAATCATAAAAAGCCATGCTCAGATCCTATGGAAAGATAACAAAATCATCTACAAAAACTTAGTTGGCGAGATCTCCTAATTCTTCTTTAATTGAATCTAACATACAGTTGAAAACCTACTGTCAGAAACTGACAGACAAAATGGACAGCAGTAAAAGAATAGCTATAGCTTCCAAATGGATAAAACAAAGACTATGTTCTTTAACAATCTGGAAATCTAATCAAATAGCCTACAAAAGTCATTTTGGGATACACCCCTGATTCGGCCATTATCAAATTCTTATTTATTAATTACGACGACTGTTGTAATATGACAGGTTTTCTGGACAGCAGTAAAGGAATTGTCGTATCTCCCAAACTACAACTCCGAATAATGTGAACTCAGATCCTACGAAAACCTAATAACATATCCCACAAATCTCTAGCAGACCCTAACCACTAATTTCGCCTTGAACTAGACGAAAACTGAAGAACAAAATGACTACAGATTATTGATTTATTTGCAATAGGAACAACGATTCGCTAAACGACATCAAACCATAGAAAACAATTAAACGAACAGCGAGGAGTCAAGATTTACCCTAGGAGATATGAATGAAATCGCTTAACAATCCCTACGAGGTTCTGCTCTCCCCTTCGTCTCCCTCTCCTCCACCTTTCTCCTTGGCCGACAGCAATGGGAGAGCACCACCAAGGGGGAGGGGAAAAGCAATGGAGTGCAAGGAGGAGGTGTTTACTGTAGCGGGTACTATAGCAGCAGCGGCCACTACTACAGTAGCGGGCTAGGGTTTCCCCCTCCTTTTATTGGTGGCCGGTGTTGGAAACATGCCCTAGAGGCAATCATAGAGATGATTATATTTCATTATGTTCATAATAATATCATTAATATTTATTATCAAGTATGTGACTTGATTGTGAAACTCTATGTTTCTGCGATGATTATTCTTAAATGTTCCCTGGTTGGAAACATATGAGGACACATATGAATAGACTAGCATAAGTATTGGTTGATGACTATGTTTCATAGGTCATGGATATGGAGATATCAAACCAATAATATGGACACATGTTAGAGAACATGGTGTTGGATAAGACCCACCTTGAGACACTGTTGAGATTGTTATGATTTTGTGTGTCATCAGTTGGTCTCAAGCAATGATGATGTATAATCCTTAGACCTGAGATCAGCATAGTTTTGTACATGTGTAATAGCACTCTAAGGGGTTGCCAAACGCTACACCGTAACTGGGTAGTTATAAAGGTAGCTTTCGGGTGTGCTATGAAACATGGGAAGGAATGTGACTGGTCAGATATGGGATTTGCCCCTCCTAACATAACCGGAGAGATGTCTCTAGGCCCCTCGTTGTGGTTGAATAAAGAAAGTGCATGACCATGCCACTAGTGGTCGAAGTGTCGACCATATGAAGTTATTCGACACTTGATCGAGAAAGTATTGAACAGTCCATGGATGACATAATCTCACCTGGAGTTCAACTAGATGTCGTGAGGCAAAGGGATAATACATAAACAGGTCGTACAGTTGATATTTGTTCTCCACTTTTGGAAGACCTCCTGAGTAGTCATGGAATACCTCCTGGGTGGTCATGGAAGACCTCCGGGTGGTCCAAAAAGACCTCTGAGGTGGTCCTGGAAGACCTCCGGGTGGTCCTAGAAGACCTCTAGCGTGGTCCTGAAAGACCTCCTGGGTGATCGTGGAAGACCTCCTGGGTGGTCCTAGAAGACCTCCGGGTGGTCAAGGAAGACCTCCTGGGTGGTCCTGGAAGACCTCCAGGTGGTCCTGGGAGACCTCCTAGGTGGTCGTGGAAGATATCTGGGGTGGTCCTGGAAGACCTCCTGGGTGGTCGTGGAGAGAACATAATCACCAACTGGTCGTAAGGAGTTATGAGTTGTTCGTAAGTGATAAAGACATGGTCATAGATCATACTGCATTAAGATTCATCCGATATATTCTATGTGTGTCCGGGAATCGTTATATGCTGCTAGGTACCGCTAACGACTCGTGGTCGAAAAGGGTTTCCGAATCATAACCGATCACACATGAACCTATGGGGTCACACACTTAAAGGGCAGGGATTTGATCTGGATGATGATCCAAATTCTGGTAGGCTACGAGTTCCTAACGGGCCTCATGTTTGAGACCCGTCATGGATGCCTATATATATAGAGGGGCGGTGGCATGGGGCAAGAGCATCAATTCATTTTGGAAGAATTCCCGAAATCCCAATAGCCACGCCTTCCTCAACTACGCCGCCGGTGCTAGCACTCCACCGCGTGGTGTCCCTGCCCCACATGTGTGGATACCATGGAGGTGTTGTTGCGAAGCATCAGCACTAGGACAATCTGCAACTCGTGATGATCTTAGGAGCAGGAGGCCAAGACATCCGGTGAGTACGACTACTACTGCATCAACTCGCTACATTGACTCTACTTCTGCTACGAGTCGGCGCATCTAGTGGTAATCTCGTGATCTATTTCTAGCGGAGGTTCCTTGGTTACGCGGTAAATTTTTGTTTTGTGCTTTCTTAGCCTACCCGCGTTCTTACAGTGGTATCAGAGCCATCCCATCTAGTTTTAGATTTGGATTAGATTGTTTTGGTGATGGTCGATATGATTGTCCATGTGCGGTGGTCTCAAGATGGTTTTATGATCGTTATTCCGTGATCGTGTTTTCATGGTCGTATCACAACTTGCCTCTACCGGTCGGTTTTCGCCATCGAGGCAGACATTGATCATAAATCCATGGAGCACGCGAAGATCAATCTGGTTGATCGAATCGGAGTTGCGATCAAAAGTGGTTAATGTGATTAGCCAAATGTGATTTTCATGCACGGAACTGCCGAAAAGGACCTTGGTTTTTGGTATTGCTATATCACGATGTAATGTAAATGCCTTTACATTCCTGTTTATTTCTATGCATGTTATTTAGATGCTTCGCATGCTCTTAACATGGTAGAAGTAAAACTCCCTCACATAATATTAAGTTAAATTGATGCCCTCCCAAATTTGCTGCACCATCCAAAGTCGTGCATTTTTAATGGTGGGTCTTGCCAAAGAAGAGTGCCATTAATTCTCCTTGATTAGATGGGTTGGTGTCAGACACTTACACGCTGAGCATTGGTTTAACTTGATGAGGTCATCATAACGGTTATGGACCTTGGGGCATAGGGTTGGGTACCGAAGCATAAAGATGTTGCCCAACAACAAGAGTCATATAGAGATATGATTAGCAAAGGGTTGCTTACCAAATTCACTGATCTTCTAGCAATGATACCAAAGCTCACTAGTAGATTATTGATTATGGATCTTGAATCACTAAATGTCATAAGAGGGATATGGTTTTTAGTGGGAGTATCTTTATTAAATTGTTTAATAGAAGTTACTTTGATTGAACATATGTCTTAGTTTTGCATATTTTATGTTGTAGATTATGACACCATCTGTTGTACCTACATCTAGTTTTGCTTTACGTTCGATACTTGAAAAAGAAAAACTGAATGGAACAAATTTTGCAGATTGGTCCTATAACCTAAGAATTATTCTTAGGCAAGATAAAAAGAAACATATTCTAGAGGAACCAATTCCAGATGTGCCTGCAGAGAATGCTGCTGCTACTCTTAAAATCGTCTATAAAAGGCATGCGATGAGTCCCTTGATGTTAGTTGTCTCGTGCTTGCTGCTATGAACTCAGACCTTCAGAAGCAGTTTGAGAACATTGAGGCCTACGATATGATCGTGGCGCTCAAAGGTATGTTTGAGACACAAGCAAGAACTGAGAGATATGAGATCTCAAAGAAATTGTTTAGGTGTAGGCTAGCTGAGGGTAGTCCGGTGAGCCCGCATGTAATCAAGATGGTTGGTTACACACAGAGCTTGGCAAAACTTAGTTTTCCACTTAGTCAAGAGGTGGCTACAGATTTGATTCTTGCTTCGCTTCCTGCTAGCTATGGGCAGTTCATTCTGAACTTCCATATGAATGGCTTAGACAAGAATCTCACCGAACTGCATATGATGCTCAAGACTGCAGAGGACAACATTAAGAAAAGAAACAGTGTAACGACCCAATTCTAGGGCACCGAGAGATCCTCCATGACCTCTGGAAAGTCCACCAGGACCTCCCAGGAGGTCCATAAAGGACCTCTCGGGCAGTCCACCAAGACCTCCCACACCTCCAATGGAGCAGCATATGGTAGAGTTTTGCAAATTAATCAGCCAGATCCCACGCCCCACACTGGAGACATGTGGTTGCACGGTTTTGGCATAGCCCATTATAGGCATAGCATTGGTCGCTCAAAGACCGGTCCTCAAATGACTAGGGTGACTTCCACAAACCCAAGGGCATCGATCTATCATAACGACACGATCCCGTGCATAAACTTGCACCAACCAAGCCAACCAATTCGCCCCAGTCCAAATCCATTTTCATTTTCTTTGCTTCCCCAGCAATACTTTCATACCTCCATGACAACCCAATGTCATGGTTTAAACATTTAAGAGAAACAGTTGGTCATGTTGGTAAAGATTTCCCCAAATCAATACTTTTGGTCTAAGCTTAACTAAGCATGAGTTTTTCAAATGATTCCTGGTTCACATTATTGGGTCAACCAGATTTTTCCTAAGGTGACAACAAATTTGGTTCAATGTCAAAGTTGGCCATATGAGAGAAAGTGGTATAACTATGTGTTTAAAGACAGGTATTGAAATAACTTGGTAGAAATAGGCATGCATAATACTTTGAAATAGAACATAAATAAATTGAAATACTGGGTGCAATATGATCAAGAGTGTAACTTGCCTCTTGCTTGGTAGCTTAAGATTCTATTTTCTCACCGCTTTGGCTATCTGTAACGTCAAGATCTACACGGCAAGAGAACAGATTCAAACAACGATCAAATAAAGAACCAACAGAGCTCCAAATAAAGAACCAAAAGAACTTCAGAGGAACCTCAACACTCAACCAACAGGAGAGGTCCAAATTTCAGATTAGGTTCTTAGGGAGGAGGTCTAAGCTTACAGAGGAGGGTGGTCTTTAGCAAAAGACCCCAAGGAGTGACCTAAACAATACACAGAGAGGTCACGGGAAGTAGTTCTTGGCGAGGTCCAGAGAGGAGGTCCTCAAATAAGGGCCATAGAAATCCGAAGGTGTCCACGAGGAGGTCCTGTGAAGGACACGACCCGCTCAATCAAATGACCAAAATAAGAGTGAAGCGGACCACCAGAGAACTTACCAGAGACAAGGAAGAACAATGGAGTGAGGGAGGTCCCGTGAACACAAGGTCTTCCTCGAAAGCCAATCGGACTAAAGCCGAGGATGGTGAATGTGAAAAGGGTAAAATGGGAGAGCTCCTGGACTAATTATAGACAAAAAGGGTGAAGAAAACTAGAAATACATATGTCAAGGATAAGTATGGAAGTAGGTCAAAGATGGGTGAGTGGGAAAGCGGTGTCACTACCACCACGGTTAAGAAATACGAGAAAGGACAGACTTATGTTGCTTTGGGAAGGACTAAGAAAAATGTCGAGAATGCAGTTAAGTGACCCAATTCAAAGTAAAACACCACGTATATGGATGCATTTAATGTGACAAGACCGCATTAAATGCTCAATATAATAACGTATGAGGAATTGAGAATGGTTAAGACTGGCAGTGGGGCCGGTCAAATTAGAAACAATGGGTCAAAGGGGAGATCTTGCCCAAGAGAGGTCCTCGAGGAGGTCTAAGAAACTAAGAGGTCCTGATATACACAAAGGAGGTCCGAACATGGGAGGTCCAAATACACATGGAGGAGGTCCAAGTGACTAAGGTTCGGACAACCAGGACTCCATCAAAGGAGGTCCCGCGACTCAAGGAGGTCTGAAGTGGAGGAGGTCGAGAGATGCGGAGGAGGTCTGGACATGGGAGGTCTGACGGTCGGGATCAACAACAGGAGGTCCTGACGGTGAGGATCTCTTCAAGAGAGGTCTGGCGAGGAGGTCCCAAGCCAGCTCTAAAAGCCACAGAGAGGTCCTGGACAGGAGGTCCAAAGAACTACTAAGAGGTCCCGTGGTTAAGATTAAGGACAAGTTGAGGTCCGGGCGGTTGGATCTCCAAGAGGGAGGTCCAACAGCCAAGATCAAACGTGAAGGTGAGGTTCCAAGGAGAGTAATGCACGGGGAGGTCTGGACCTTAGGATTCAAAGTAAGGGGAGGTCCAAACCGTTAGATTCAGAACAAAGGGGGAGGTCCAAATAAACTCGTGTGTCGAAGCAACTCAAAAGAGGTTTCCACCCGCTCAAGGTGAGATCAAAGCCTTGGCAATTACGATGAACCTAAAGAGGTCCTTCGCCAAGAAGGAATGCCAAGGGTTTCAAATGAATTGAGGAGGATCAAGGCATGTAAGAAATCCACGAGGTTACAAGGAGGTCTGAATAAAGAAGTCCGGGCATTGAGAAGTGCCCGGTGACAAAAGGTCTAGACTTAAGAGAAGTCTCGAGCAGAAAAGAGGTCGATCCAAAGAGATTCAAACCAACAAAGAGATTCAAAGTAATCAAACTTAAAGAGAAAGGTCTGAGCGAATGGGAAAGAGGTCCTAAAGAATGGTATTACCGTGAATTGGGGTGGCACATCTTGGATCGCACTAGAAGGACCTTTCCAAAGAGAGGGCTACAAGGATCGGGGCTAAAAGGAGTCCAAGTGATCACCAAGAGGTTCACCGAGCATGGAAGGAACTCAAGTGGTTATAAAAGGGAGACCTAGACCCTGAGGAGGTCTAAGCCAGAGAAGGAGATCTGGACCAGGGAAGGTCCAAGCACTTAGAAGATCTAGACCTAAAGAGGTCCGGATCCTTAGATGATGATCACAAGAGGTCTGAACAGTTCAGGCCTTCACATGGGAGGTCTGACGGCTCAGAGGGAAATCAGAAGGGGTCCAATTGAGCACAAAGGTGGTTCAATCGAATGCAAAGAAGATCATTGTGGTCTAGGATCAGAAGAGATCCAGACAACAACAGAGGTCAAACAAGGGGGACGGTCTGGACATATAAAAATGTCCAAACAGGATGAAGGAAAAGAAATCCTATCAAGAAAAGGGAGTTAGCTCCAGAGAGCTAGAGCTACATCAAAAGAACCAAACTTTGATTTAGTTGAAGTTTAGATTAGTCATTTTAAACAATCCAGATCCTGAAATTCTCAAGTTAAGCTTTGAATTATCATCAAAATCAAATGGTTCTTTTTATTTTGAAAATTTTCAAAAAGGCTCTAAAAATCAGGGTGTTACAAACAGTCATTTGATGATGGTGCAAAAGAGTATAGCTTTAAGAAAAGGCTAAGACTTGGGTCAAAAGAAAGGGCAAAGTTAAAGTTTCGGATGGGATCTAAACTAACAAGCCTAAACCCAAGACTAAGTCCGGCCCGACTCAAGAGAATGAATGTTTTTACTGCAAAGAGCTAGACCATTGGAAGAGGAACTACAAGAAATACTTGGCTGATCAGAAAATGAATGTAACAACCCAAAATCCATTTAGAGATAATTTTATTCGGGAGAGGGAAATATATTCACTTTCGATTGCTTCAAAGTTTAGAGACGGAATTTGGTTCAAGTTCTGAATTCTTAGTGCGTTGGACCTTGGGGGGCTTTGGGCTCTTGGGCTGCAGCCCTAGTGGGCCAGAAGAGGGGAGGAGGCACCCAAATGGGCCAGCCCAAGCCACCACACTCCCTCCCCACCAAAACCCTAACCCTAGCTGCCCCTTTACCTTTTCCTCCCCTAGCAGCCACCAAAACCCCTTGCTGGCCGAATCCCTCTTGTGTTCCTCTTCCACAACCGCCAGCCCCCTCCCTGCTCTCTCCCTCCCTCAAGGTCGCCCTCCATGGCTGCCCCTTGAAGCTCCTTGCTGCTGCAGCCGGCCAAGGAGGGAAGCAAAGTGACTTTTTCAGCCAAGGGAAGGAGAGGAAGAGAAGGGAGGAGAGGAGGGGAAGATTTGTGGGGGGGGGGGGGGGGGGAAAACAGCAAGATCTTGAGGTTCTTCAAGGGGTAAGGAGTGGTTTCCTTGCTGGTTAGATTGTTTTAGTTGCATAGTTTTGCTTTGTTTAGGGTTCTTCAGCCTGACTGGGTTAAGATCAGATTCTGTTCCTTTTTGGGCGCCTGTTTTGTTCCAGATCTGTTCTGAATCTGAGGATCTCGTCTCCTAGAGAGTTGTAGGTTATGTTTTCAGCTTTCCATGAGTTCTAAGTTCACTAATTTCCGATTTACGGTTTGAAAGTTATGGCCTTTTTCGTTGCTTCTGTCGAGGAGTCTATCAAAACGTAGCAGAAATATTAATGGTTAGATTTAAATTTGTTAAGGGCCGATTCAGGGCTGTACACCTGAATGAATATTTTAGCTTAACTTCTTATCTTTCCAGATTGGTAAAGAACACTTTGTTTGGATCTGTAGAACAAAAGATATGCAAGTTCCAAGTTGACTGTCCAGTTTGTTCGTCGGTTTTCGATAGTATATTTGACCCATGTGCCACTTTTTGCTAAAGGCGAAATTTTAGTATCGCGCCAACTAGACTTTTGTAGCTTACCTTCTTAGCTTTCTAGAACGATAAGAAACTCATGTTTTGGTTAATCTCGTCAAAAGATATGCTTGTTTCTTTACTGCTGTCCATACTAGATTTCTGCTTAGCTTGTAGTCTAGTTGAGTCAATCGAGTGTTTAAGCTTGGGTTATGGGAAAACGTTGTAGAGTACTGAAATTAAGGACTTGCTATGCATGGTTGATTGATGTTTGGTGTCATACTTGTTTACCAGGTGGTGGTGAACCCCGGTCCTAGATCGATACACCTTTTTGTCTCCTGTCTCACGGTGAAGGCAAGTGCAATGAGTAATATTGAATTGGTGTATTTCATACTTGTTAATCCCCATGATTTAAATATGAAGCTTTATGTTTTTGGTAATATCACCGAGCATTATGCTTTCATGATGGATTGAATATGTGAGCTTCAATTTGCATCATTACATTTATTTCTGAACCTTGGATTACGTGGTAACCAAGGGTTGTTTCCTTGAGGTCCCCGTCCTGCATTGGACGGGCTTGGGTCCCCACACTCGTGGAGTGTGGGCATGAGGTCCCTGCGCCTAAGGGCACAGGCTAGAGTATGTATCGACAGATACACTACTCGGCATTACCGGTAATTGCAAAGATGTTGAAGAAGGTGCAATCATGAAATGTGCATTGCATTTATGCATAATTTATGGACTTGTTTCTTTCGCATATAATGTTGCTGTTCATGATGGGATTGTATTCCCTTGACCACTTTGATGCTATGTTTATTTACTATTGCACTTTGCTGAGTCGTGGACTCACCCTTGCACTGTTGTGTTTTCTAGGTACCTCTTGAGGCCGCGTCATGCATGGGAAGGGGTAGACATGGCACACTTCACATATACACAAACCTCATTGAACAAACTAGTCCTTCCAACTATAACTCAAACCCTTAATGTTTGCTTAGGAGGCATTTTTGTGACCATCCTTCGTGGTGGATGATTTTGTCTAGCGATTTTGTGACCATCCTTCGTGGTGGATAATTTTGTCTGTGATCATGGATGACCCACTTAAATTCTAAATCCTTCGCCATTTAGGTTCTTTCGATGGATTAGACGATTTGTTTACGATTACGCTATCATCATCGCTGCTTGACAGGTTTATGATGTTTTAGGTGTAGTTATTTGAATGTTATCTACTTGAGCTTAGTATTCTTGGACTGCTTGAAATTAGTTATTAGAGTGACGACTCCTTAGATTGATTTATACTCCATTGATATGTGATTCTTTCTTATTGAGAATTTATAGACTACTATAGGGTTGATTTCCTTATAGTTTGTCATCCCTCGTGACTAAATATTTGGTTGAAATTACTTCGTATTATTATCGTCCCTCGTGACTAAATATCTTGGCTTCTGTATAGCTAGGGTGTTACAAGGAATGGTGGGACTAAACCTTCCACTTCAGGTATCAATGTTATAGATGTTTTTCTTGCTGATTCTTCTGTTAACTCATGGGTATTTGATACCAGATCGGTTGCTCATATTTGCAGTTCGATGTAGAGTTTAACAAGGAGTAGGTCAGTTGCAAGAGGCGAGATGGATCTTCGCGTCGGGAATAAAGCAAGGGTTGCTGCATTAGCCGTCGGGACTTTGCCATTACTTTTGCCCTCAGGATTTATTATGAAATTGAATAATTATTATTACATTCCAGCCATGAGTAGAAACATTATCTCTGCCTCATGTTTGATGGTAGAGGGTTATAAATTCATTATAGAGAACAATGGTTGTTCTATATTTTTGAACGAAGTGTTTTATGGCTATGCACCTGTTTTGAATGGGTTGTTTATTTTAAATCTTGATGATGCACCTGTCTATAATATTAATGCAAAGTGGCTTCGGCCTAATAATATGAATTCCACTTTTATTTAGCATTGTCGTTTGGGTCACATAAGTGAGAAATGCATGAAGAAGCTCCATGATGATGGAATTCTAAACTCATTTGATTTGGAATCATTTGAAACGTGCGAATCTTGCCTACTCGGAAAGATGACCAAGACTCCTTTCACTGGTCGAGCTGAGAGGGCGTCTGACTTGTTGGAACTTATACATACTGATGTGTGTGGACCAATGAGCACGACAGCTAGAGGTGGTTTTCAGTACTTCATTACTTTCACCGATGACTATAGTAGATATGGATATATCTATTTAATGAGGCACAAGTCGGAATCCTTTGAAAAGTTCAAGGAGTTCCAAAGTGAGGTACAAAATCAAATTGGCAAGACAATCAAAACTTTACGATCTGATCGTGGAGGTGAATTTTTGAGCCATGAATATTGGTGATCATTTGAAACAATGTGGAATTGTTCCACAGCTTACACCACTGGGCACTCCTCAATGGAATGGGGTGTCCGAGCGGTGTAATCGAACTTTGTTAGACATGGTTCGGTCGATGATGAGCCAATCGGATCTACTATTGTATTTTTGGGGTTACGCTCTAGAAACCACCACTCTCACTTTAAATAAGGCACCATCAAAATCAGTAGATAAGACACCATATGAGATGTGGACTGGGAAGAGTTCCAGTTTGTCTTTTGTAAGAATTTGGGGATGTGATGTTTATGTTAAACGATTGACGTCCAATAAAATCACACCCAAGTTAGATAAATGCTTCTTTATAGGATATCCTAGGGAAATCAAAGGATATTACTTCTACAACCAAGAAGAGGGCAAAGTTTTTGTTGCCTGAAATAGTGTCTTTTTGGAGAAAGAGTTTCTTTCAAAAGAAGTCAGTAGGAGAAAGGTGCAACTCAAAGAAATTCGGGAAGCATCTGAAAGTGTTTCAACTCCTACTGAACCTCTACAGGATGAACAAAATATTGTTAAACCTGTAGAGGAAACATCAGCCCAACGTAGATCTAAAAGGCCACGTCAATTGCCTGTAAGGTATGGGCATGACATATTATTGTTGAATAATGATAAGCCTAAGACTTTTAAGGAAGCAATGATGGACCTGGACTCTGAGAAATGGCTTGGAGAAATGAAATCCGAGATAGACTCCATGAGTGACGATTAGGTTTGGAACCTGGTCGATCCACTTGATGGTGTTAAAACCATTGAGTGCAAATGGATCTATAAGAAAAAGATTGATATGGATCAAAATATTTACATTTATAAAGCTCGACTAGTCGCAAAAGGGTTTCGACTAGTTCAAGGGGTTGACTACGATGAGACTTTCTCACCAATAGCGATGCTTAAATCTATACGGACCAGTCTAGCTATTGCTGCATATTTCGATTATGAGATAAGGAAAATGGATGTCAAAACGGCTTTTCTTAATGGAAACCTAAGTGAGGATGTGTACATGACACAACTTGAAGGTTTTGTTGATCCAAAGAATGCTAGTAAAGTGTGCAAACTTCAAAAGTCCATTTATGGGTTGAAGTAAACATCTCAGAGTTAGAATATACGTTT
The DNA here is from genome assembly GCA_036346405.1 of Phyllostachys edulis. Classification (NCBI taxonomy): domain Eukaryota; kingdom Viridiplantae; phylum Streptophyta; class Magnoliopsida; order Poales; family Poaceae; genus Phyllostachys; species Phyllostachys edulis. The sequence goes on along the minus strand of CM070567.1, from coordinate 29,115,971 downwards.
TGATGAGGAGATCAAAAGGTTTGGTTTCGTCAAGAACAAAGAAGAACCTTGTGTTTACATGAAGGTTAGTGGGAGCGCGCTTGCTATTCTAATCTTATATGTGGATGACATATTGTTGATTAGGAATGACATTCCTATGCTAGATCCATTAAGTCATCATTGAAAAATAGTTTTTCCATGAAGGACCTAGGAGAGGCAGCATATATCTTTGGGATAAAGATCTATAGAGATAGATCAAGAAGGCTAAGTGGATTAAGCCAAAGTACTTATATTGACAAGATGTTGATTCGGTTCAACATGAAGGATGCCAAGAAAGGGTTCTTGCCTATGTCACATGGCATAAGTCTTAGCAAGAGTAAGTGTCCTTCGACAACTGATGAGCGAGACCGTATGAATGGTATTCCATATGCTTCAGCTATTGGATCTATCATGTACGCCATGATATGTACTCGACTAGATGTATCATATGCTCTAAGTGTTACGAGTAGATACTAAGTTGATCCCGGTGAAGGTCACTGGACAGCTGTGAAAAATATTCTTAAGTACTTAAGAAGGACTAAGGATGCGTTCCTAGTTTATGGCGGTGATGAAGAGCTCGTTGTAAATGGTTACACCGATGCAAGTTTCCAAACTGACAAAGATGATTATCGTTTGCAATCTGGTTTTGTATTCATTTTGAATGGAGGAACAGTGAGCTGGAAAAGTTCCAAGTAAGAAATGGTAGCTGATTCTACGATGGAGGCCGAGTAAATTGCGGCTTCTGAAGCCGCGAAAGAAGGTGTTTGGATAAGGAATTTCATTGCCGAGTTGGGTGTGGTTCTGAGTGTCTCCAGCCCAATGGATCTCTATTGTGACAATAATGGAGCCATTGCACAGGCTAAGCAGCCTAGATCCCATCAGAAGTCCAAGCATATACTCAGGCGTTATCACCTTATTCGCGAATTGGTGGATAGAGGAGATGTTAAAATATGCAAAGTACATATGGATTTAAATGTTAATGATCCGTTGACAAAGCCTCTCACATAGCCAAAGCATGAGGCACACACAAGAGCTATTGGTATTAGATATTTAAATGATTGACTCTAGTGCAAGTGTGAAACTGCTGGAAATATACCCTAGAGGCAATCATAGAGATGATTATATTTCATTATGTTCATAATATTGGATAATATGTTATCTTGTTCCTAGAATAATATCATTAATATTTATTATCAAGTATATGACTTGATTGTGAAACTCTATATTTCTGCGATGATTATTCTTAAACGTTCTCTGGTCGAAAACATATGAGGACACATATGAATAGACTAGCATAAGTATTGGTTGATGACTATGTTTCACAGGTCATGGATATGGAGATATCAAACCAATAATATGGACACATGTTAGAGAACATGGTGTTGGATAAGACCCACCTTGAGACATTGTAGAGATTGTTATGATTTCGTGTGTCATCAGTTGGTCTTAAGCAATGATGATGTATACTCCTTAGACCTAAGATCAGCATGGTTTTCTACATGTGTAATAGCACTCTTAGGGGTTGCCAAATGCTACACCGTAACTGGGTAGTTATAAAGGTAGCTTTCGGGTATGCTATGAAACATGGGGAGGAATGTGACTGGTCGGATATGGGATTTGCCCATCCTAACATAACAGAAGAGATGTCTCTAGGCCCCTCGTTGTGGTTGAATAAAGAAAGTGCATGACCATGCCACTAGTGGTCAAAGTGTCGACCACATGATGTTATTCGACACTTGATCGAGAAAGTATTAAACAGTCCATGGATGACATAATCTCACCTGGAGTTCAACCAGATATCGTGAGGCAAAGGGATAATACACAAACATGTCGTACGTCTGATATCTGTTCTCCACTTCTGGAAGACCTCCTGGGTGGTCGTGGAAGACCTCCTGGGTGGTCCTTGAAGACCTCCGGGGTGGTCCTGGAAGACCTCCGGGTGGTCCTAGAAGACCCCCTGGGTGGTCGTGGAAGACCTTCGGGTGGTCCTGGAAGACCTCCGGGTGGTCCTGGGAGACCTCCTGGGTGGTCATCGAAGACCTTCGGGGTGGTTCTGGATTTATGATTGTGTGGTTTAATGAGTGGGAATTAGGAAAGTAAGCTAATCATTATGGCAATTAAAGAGACAATAGGGATTGTGGAGTTGTTGTCAAGTATGACTTAGCTTCAGTGAGTAATCCTTTGGGAGTTAGAATCTCTCTAAAGATAATTTGGTCGATAATATGTTTACATGTCGGTGCTAATGATTGAGTATGTTTGGATTGAGTGAATTTTAGTCATTAGATTTGAGAGTTTAGTATCAGTTACATCGAATTATATTTATCAGAGCCTTGGAGATTGATTTGGGTTTGGTGATCTGTACTAGACCCTTAGTTGCTCAATGACTATGTGTAGAAGTAGTGGAATAAAAGTGGATTCTAGTACTGTGATGATCTTTGATAGAACCCTTTTGATGTAATAAATGAGAGTGGGCGTAGAGAAGTTGCAGTTAATTATCCTTAAAAGATTGAGGTGATGTGATTGTGGTTGAAATCTATATTGAGGTGTGTTGGAAATTGATACGGCCATAACTACAACCAAAGCATTGCAAAAGGTAAAACAAAATGTTGTGAAGGCTGATAGGGTGGATGGGGATGCTGGCCAACGAGAGGGAACGTTCTCTCGGGATAAAACCCTAGCGCTGCGTGCGTCTGATCAAGAAAGACATGTGGTGGTATGGCAGCAAGAGTTGCATTGGCGTCAAAAGAACCATCAAGTGCATGGAATAAGTTCGCGCAAGAAGCTAAGAGAAGGAAAGCCCACAACACATGGGAAACCAAGAGGGAGACTTGGCCATGCATGGAGAGGACGTCAGGAACATGGCATGTGGGTTGGTTTAGTTTGGATCCAATTCAGACAGCCAATTGGTGATTAATATTTTTATTCCAAAACTAGAGTAGTTTAAATTATAATTAAAGAAAGTATTTTTTGGTTCGGTTTACTATTCACATGAACAGCAACCGGCCCGGATTACTGTTCACGTGAATAGTAATCGGGTGCGGATTACTGTAGTGACTTGGTTACTGTTCATCCGAGTTGTGTGCTTGCGTGGGAGGCTATATAAACCCCCCATGGCCGCACCATATTGGTGGACAAGTTATGATTTAGATAATAAAAATCAGAAAAGCCGTTTTGGCGCATATCGTGTGTTCATGAGTTGTGATATGAGTTGGAGAGATTGAGGGAGTAAGATTGAGAGCGAGATCAAGATATCTATCTCTTGCTTGAGTACTATTGACGAAGGCTACTACTTGCAATTCAATCTATTAGATTGGTTTGTGAGTGTATTGATTTTCTTACAATTCAATTCACGAATTGGTTTGTGAGATTACTCTTGATCTTGAGTGTACCGTGAAAGATTGGGCCAACAATCGAGATTCATCTAATCAACTAGGTGGATCCTTATCAGAAATTATTTGTCAAAGTATTTCCTTTGGTAGAGAAGTTGATCAGAGTATGCTATTGTGGATTGGAAGAGTCTCACTACATAGGTGTGGATTTTGTGTTCAATTTGAGCATAGCCTTGAGGTTGCCAAATTAAAAGAAATGAATTAGTGTGTTATGCGATAGTTTGGAACCTCATGATTTAAGAGGAAGTTGAATTCTTAAAAGAAAGTTTGAGAAAAAGGTTGTATTCTCGGATAATGAAATGTTCTCTTGGTTTTTAATTGAGATTTGTCCCTATAATAGATGTCAATTATAAATTGAGTTGGTTCTTCTTGGTATGTGTGGCTCTTTTTGGTTAAGAAAAAGAAAGGAAATGGTTGTTTTGGGCATTCGAGTGATTTCTCTTTTGGCATATGTGGTGTTCATTGGCAAACTGCCTACTTGGAAAGTGGAAGAGTTTTATGATGAATCTTTTGGTTTTAGATTTAACTCTTTTGGTGGGAAGTTGGTAATGTGGGTTTGCAATGAGAATCCTTTATTTTTAGTCGAGTTCTGTTGTGCGTCCCTGGTTAAAGGAGGTGCTCATTGTTAAAGTGAAGAGATCGATTGATACAAGGAACAAGAGTTTTGTGTGTTATGTAACACCCCAGCCAAACAAGGGCCTGGAATGCTACTAAATTAAGTAAATTAAAACATATTCAAACTAAAACATCTTACAAAAATTCGGCAGAACCTCCTTTGTATAACTAAGTATACCGGAGGTTCCAACAGATGCATATATTATTAGCAATATCTCAACATTCAAAGTTCACCAAAGCATTCATAAACAATCAATTCAGTTAAAATATAAGCAAGCATAATCAAAATTTACCGCTCTCTTTATTACAAATAATCAAATGCATTCAAGCATAACCAAGATTAAGCCTTAAGCAGTTTGCTTATTATTAAGGTATGAACTAATGATAATCATCTTTAAAAGAGTGTGTGGTAGTGAGTGCATCCTTAGCAATCCTACTCCCCCCCATGCATGCCGTTCTTGCAAATGGTACCTAAAAACACAGCAAAAACAAGAGGTGAGCCCAAAAACCCAGCAAATATAATAAATGGCATCAACCACATACAAACATGTAAATCAGCAATTAAACCTCTCAAACCCACATATCAACCATCTTACACACGCATGCTATGCAATATGCTCAAAAGATGATCCTCTTCCTTCTCTTTCCCTTTTGCATTTTACCGGTAATGCAAAGTGTGCATCCGTCGATGCACACCCATGCTGTACCATCAGTGCAGGGACCATTGCCCATACTCCACGTGTATGGGGACCTAAGCCCATGCTCTTCAAGCATGGGGACCTTTTACCGTCATTAACATGACGGGGACCTCAAGAGTTGCTTGGTCACCACATGACCAAGTCTTCAATAAGCCAACATGATGCATATGTATGAATTTCTCAAATTAACAAACATGCATCTGCAACAATAATGCATATGAAAATCCTTTTCATACTACAAGCTCATAAACAAAGTCATCACAACTAATGAACAACAAAATCTAACACATAACTCATATCTCCAGCAATAATGCACAATACTAGCTATGCTGTCATCACATCTCAGGA